>ML799962.1:110973-131911 GCA_009831015.1 Picea engelmannii | reverse complement strand
GTCGGGAACATATCGTGACCGTCGGATTTCCTAACTACAAATGCATACTAATGCATACTAAAGAAACACACTTTTACCTAACGACATATTAGACCAAGTAGATCTTAACTAACTCCTAAGTGTCTAAATATCCTAACAGAAAGCATACAAGGGCCCTCAGAACGCTGAAAATAAAGGAGGTTTCAGGAGGCCAAACAATATTACTTCCCCGACTATGCAAAGGGAGAGGAGAAGAGACAGAGAAGACCAGAAGATTCAGGCCCCTTTTCAAAACAATTTTGTGGCCGAGGGGGAAGAAGGGGAAACAGATGAGCTTGATCCTGAAATCCATTGCTTCAGAGACACTCCTCCTTTTCCTCATCTCACTCAATCATCCTACGAGGAGTCTCTCATGAACAGTCAGCTAAATGAATTGAGCAAGGGAGACAAGACTAGTGGCAGCCCAGGCAAGTATGAGCTAAGGTCTAAGAAAAAGATAGTATCACCCGATATTCCTGAGCAGTCGACTAGAACAGAGAAACCTGCTAATGAAGTAGCAGATAGTCACAGAGGTAAGAAGACTCGATCCCTCTCTCCCATAGTCCAGAGTCATGTTCCCGAAATAAGAGAAATCCATAAGCTTACACCTTCTTTTAATTTCGAGCATGAAATTCAGAAAATCAGAATCTTTGTGCCCCTAACTGAGTTTATTAAACATGAAGGGTTAAAGAAACGCTTCTCTGAGATTTTACAGTCTGAGATCCCATGCCTTCCCAAATAATCCATTAATTTGCAAGATGAAAAGCCTGCAGTTATTCTAGGTCCTATGGTAGAAGATAGGAATGACTCATCCCCTCCCTTTTACACTTCCTTGAACATACATGACAAGGTACTGCACAACTGCTTGATGGATTCAGGAGCTTCTCACAACCTCATGCCCAAAACTGTCATGGAATAATTAGGGCTAGATGTCACCCGAGCCTATCATGACCTCTATTCCTTCGACTCCAGGAAATTTCAATGTCTCGGGGTTATCAAAGACCTGGTCGTGACCTTGTTTCAGTTGCCCATGAAAAGTGTGGTCATGGATATTGTAGTGGTTGATGTCCCCCCCAAGTTCGGTATGTTTTTATCAAGATCTTGGATAAAAACACTGGGGGGAACTTTGCATATGGACCTCACATATGCTACTATCCCAGTATTTGGAGGAGAACATCGGAGGCTATATAGGGAAGCCCAGTTGGCCTATATAATAAGTGATGAATCCAATCCTACTAACCATCCCATTTTTTCCTTGGACACTGATTTAGGTTCCAGTGTACTGCAACTCACTCATGCTCCCAAGCCTCCCCTTGAACTCAGAGAGCATCCCACCACTCCTCATGAGTTTCCTCCCTCCATCACCCCCGTTTGGAAAATGTTTTTTGACGGAGCCTGTTCCAGGGAAGGCGCTGGTGCTGGGGTGTTTTTTGTGTCCCCTTCCCAGGAAACCATGTCCCTGTCATATAAGATGGAATTCAAGACCACCAACAATGTGGTAGAGTATGAAGCCCTTGTTCTAGGATTGAGGGCTGCAAGGGAAATAGGAATTCAGGAGGTAGTAGTGTTCGAAGATGCAGAGTTGGTGGTCCAACAGATCAGAAACGCTTATCAGGCTAAGCACCCTCAACTCATAAATTACAGAAATGCAGTATGGGACCTAATTGACAATTTCTTCTCATCCTTCAACATCTCTTTTATTTCAAGGGAGGATAATACTGTGGCTGATTCTTTAGTTGTTTCAGCTAGCCAGTTCAAGGTCCCTCAGTCGTCTATGGCCAAATATGATGTTGAGATAAAATATAGGCCCTCTGTACCAAACAATGTCAAGCATTGGAAGGTATCCGAAGATGATCTGGAAATCGAGAAATTTCTCCAATCTGTTGATGAATTTTCTGCGTTGCACATTGATCAAGATTCTGATACAGAAGATAACCCTCACCCTGAGGTGTTTTTAAATAAAATTACTAACCACCAGATCATTCATCTACCTAGCAATCACATTCCGAGGGGACTAATTCCTTTAGAAAGATTGTTCGATGGGAATGATGTGGCGGTAAAGGATAGGTTTTCAGGTGAAGATGCTGACACAGCTGAGTGCAACATTGGCACACCGGAGGAGCCTAAGTATGTCAACTTGTCAAGGAGTTTGACCATAGAACAAAGGGTTGAATATACTGAGTTGATGAGAGAATTTGTTGATGTGTTTGCATGGACCTACGAAGATCTCAAGACGTATGACACATCCGTCGTTGAACACAAGATCCCACTGAAGGAAGGGGCTAAGCCATTCAGGCAGAAGCTAAGACAGATAAATCCCATGTTGTTGCATGTCATGGAGAAAGAAGTGAAGAATTTGTTAGAGGCCCAGATCATCGTCCCCTTGAGATATTCTGAATGGGTCGCCAATTTGGTTCCGGTTAGGAAGAAAAGTGGAGAAATCAGGCTTTGTGTCGATTTCAGAAGCCTGAACAGGAGCTCAAAGAAAGACAATTACCCCCTACCCAACATGGAACACATTTTACAAAGGGTAACCGGAGCATCTAGGATCTCCATGATCGATGGTTTCTCTGGCTATAATCAAATATCAGTCATGCCTGAGGACAGAGAAAAAACGGCCTTTACCACTCCTTGGGGCACATTCATGTATGCCAAAATGCCATTTGGACTGATGAACGCAGGAGCCACATTTCAGCGAGCCATGGACATAGCTTTTATCGAGGAGAAAGATCATTTTGTGGTAATCTATCTGGATGACATCACAGTCTTCTCGAAGTCAGACAAAGAGCATTGTTGTCACCTGAGGAAAGTTTTCTTGAAGTGTCAAAGGTTTGGCCTTTCCCTAAACCCCAAGAAATCTTTGTTTGCTATGCAAGAGGGGAAGCTATTAGGCCATATAGTATCAGCAGAAGGAGTGAGGATTGATCCTAGCAGAGTGGAGGCAATTCGGACCCTGTCACTTCCCAGATCTAAGAAGGAAGTTCAGGCCTTTCTAGGAAAGATTAATTTTCTGAGGAGATTCGTCTCGAATTTTGTTGAGTTGGTGAAACACATCATAGCCATGCTTAAAAAGGGAAATGAAGTGAAATGGACCGCTGAACCCAGGGAATCTTTTGTTCAAATAAAAAGGGCATTGACTGAGGCACCTGTGCTGATTAGTCTTGACTATTCCAAAGATTTCCTAATCTTCTCTTTCGCTTCTTTTGATACGCTAGCAACGGTCTTGTTGCAGAAAAATGAAGAAGGGCGAGAGCGACCCATCGCCTTCTTCAACAGGGCATTAAGAGATGCAGAGGTCAGATATGAAATCATGGAGAAGCAAGCCTATGCCTTAGTGAAAGTTCTCAAAGATTTCAGAGTCTATGTCTTGCACTCAAAGGTGACCGCATACGTTCCTTCAGCCTCTGTGAAGGACATCCTTGTGCAACCCGACATTGATGGGAAGAGGAGTAAATGGATAGCCAAGATCCTGGAATTTGACTTGGAAATAAGGCCTACCAGATTGATCAAGGGTCAAGGCTTAGCCAAGTTGTTGGTTGAAGCTAATCGCAAAGCTTTGGGGATGGATTTCATCAATGCACAATCAGAAAATCAACAGAATCAGTTGTCCGACGTAGGCCCTCAAATAGAACCCTTGTTGGTTCGATGTCCTTGGTATAAGGATGTCATATATTTTCTGTAGGAGTTGCGGCCCCCAGATGGCCTGCAAAGAAACAAAGCAAGAGCTCTGAAGCTGAAGCTCAAGGCAGTCATGTACTTCCTTATCGATCAAATTTTATATTGGAAAGACCCCCTGGGGGTGCTTTTAAAATGCATGGATCCATGAGAGGCCGATAGAGAAAATGTTAGCGTCAGAAGTCAACCTTGGATTGCAGCAGGAGCAGAACCTGACGCCCATCAGTTTATGTCACGATTTGTTTAATGGGGTGATCGAATGGAAGTTAACTCAAGACGGTGTGGTTCTAACTCCGAAACTAGGCCAGGAATGCATGGGCGAGTAAGGTCTTAGATAAACTTCAGACAGTGAGTTGTAGTAAGGGTGAGTAGGGGGAAGACTTGTATCAGATAGATGCAAAGGTCTGTTGTAAACATCAGGTTTCTAACAGACTGTAGGAGAAGGCATCTAAACACAAGATCTTCTTACATTCAAACGCAAGACACCGGAGAATACAACAATGCAACAATAAATCCTTTATCATAACATGATTGCAATGATTCACACGAATCAGTCGTTCACGAACTCTCTCAGCATCAGATGAAAATTAGATGGAGTGAGAAGAATGTTGGTCATCAAGCAAGAAATCTTACATACTGATACATAACCAGAGAACTAGAGTGTGTGTGCTAAAACTGTACCATCGGGAGATTCGCTCTACCATCCATCATTACAAAATACAAAGACTGAGTTTATATACTCAGAGGAAATCGCCTAACAGAGGTGCCCTCAATCATCCAAGGCTTGGTGTCCCTTCAGTCGAATTCGAACAGATACTCTTCGTCAGATGTCACCTTAACTGTGCATGGCTCCTGTAAGGGGAGTCGCTGAGCCATTAAAAACTGAGCTAGCGTGTGCATACCTCCTCCGGCTAGTCAATAACTCGGCATGACTTCTCTGGAAAAATGGGTGCACAGGATCCTCTCGAACAGACCACTTGCCAGACCCTCCATACCTCACACTTAATGAATGAGGAGAGGTTTCAACCACCCCTTCTTGCCTTCATTTACTCCAAGCGCAGACCAGGATCGAGGTCGGGCCCGATGACAACTGGAGGTCGTGACATGCCTCTCTATGACTAAAACTCGACGCCTTTGGCACCTTTTGCGTAGTTCTTTTCTTTCCCCAGTGACCACGGGCTGTGACCCTGTGTTTACTTTCAAAGGCACTTTCGGCGTTCACAAATAGGAAGGGGTTGATCCCCGCTTCTTGAAATTGCGATGAGAGAAACGCCGAGATGGCTTGATTTGGTGCCACGCGTCCCCCTAGATCTGACGGCTCTGAACTCACCCGATGATGTTGTGGGCCCCAAGTACTGGATGCTCTCGTTGCTTTGCACATTGGGGATATGAGGGAGATGCTTCTTGCGCTTCGAAATTGCGATGGGCGAAAAGGCGGGGAGCCTAATCGCGCGCCAAGTGTTCATTTTAGATGGATGGCTGAGACTGCCCCTCGATACTGTGGGCCCGATTTTAGGCGCTATCGACACTTCGAGGTTCGGGGTTTCGAGAGGTACAACGACATAAAACCTTGACCCTTTGAACTCGCGACTGCCGAAAAGCCGACGTGACCAGATCTCGCGCCACGTGTCCTTTGGGATGAACGGCTGCCATCCATCCCTGCACATGATATGGGCGCTATCCATTGTGCTATCCTCGGTGCAACTTCGCTAACCGCGATTTCCCGCCACACGTTGATCTGATCCTTTGGATGCATCCTGACCATTGAAATCAGACTGCTCGCTCGCTTGATTTAGGCCCGAAATGGATTTCTTCTGTGAGTAACGCTCGACGCTCATCGCGCCACTTGTAGACCTGATCGCTCTTATGCTTCGGATGAGAAATTTTACTAACAACATCTTTGAGCATTTTTGGGGGGTTAAGGGGGGTTGATGCACATGTTTGGGTAATTTAAGTATTGGATGTGATCTACATGTTATGATCCTTGTGACTTATGAACCCCTAGAAGGCATACTTGTTGTTTCTGCAAGACCTTTCCCATTGGAAAGGTACACATGAGGGAATTATTATCTCAGACCTTCATGGGGGCTCAAATCCCACAGATGGATGTTCAAACCCCAGCCAAGGGTAAGATGAGATTGAGTGCTTGCACCAGATGAAGGAAGGACATTGCCTTTGGGGGCACTGTGGAAGACCTAGACCTAAGGTATCATGCTCCTCCCACCTAAACGTTGGCCTTGGGAGGCCTTGGACGTCACATGTGCAACCCTAGATGTAACTTGTCAGTTGGGGTTGTCACCTTGGAGGCATTCATGAGGCTATTGGCACACGTGGGAAAATTATAGGCCTTTGGA
Source organism: Picea engelmannii (assembly GCA_009831015.1). Lineage (NCBI taxonomy): Eukaryota > Viridiplantae > Streptophyta > Pinopsida > Pinales > Pinaceae > Picea > Picea engelmannii. The sequence continues at coordinate 125,864 of ML799962.1, read as the reverse complement.
GGACCAACGTTTCATCTCCTTTTCTCGGCGTCCCACAATTGAGGCCCAACATCACCCTAAGAAGGCATGACGTCACCTTTGGAGGCCTATTTAGACACAAATTGTATTTATTTTGGTAAAAATGTAATTTTTTAGTAAACTGGCCAGGTTGGCCCTAATATTTTGACCTGAAATAATTAAAGGTCATAATTTTGGTATAAATAAACATAAAGTAAAATTCATTTTCATCATAACTCATCACACACATGTGGTGGTCTGGAATTTTCGCCCTCTTTAAGGGTTATTGGCTTAAATACCTAGTGTGCACCTCTTAGGAGAGCTTTATGGTGGTGTATTTTGGCATTTTTCATGGTAGAATGGTCTTCAACTAGGTTTTGACTTGATTATTCTTAGTGAAGTAAGTGGAAAATATGCATTTTTATTCATGGTATGGATGTTTTGGGTAAAATTTACTAGTTTCATGCCTAAGATTATGAAATTGCGTGTGTAAACCCTAGGGGAGAAACAACAAATGCTTCTTTCTCTATATAACTATTCTACTAGCTTGATATTGTCAATTATACATTTTCTAGTAATCTATTTCTTGTTAGTAATTAAATTGTCTTTCAAAAGCTAAGGAAGGTATGTTAGGGGCTAGAAGTGCCTACTCTCTAGCAAAACCTCCCTTAAAAGGGGAAAATGCTTGAGGCCTTGAAGTGCCAACACCTCTTGCATTTACTTCTTCCCTTAGATAAACATCATCATTATTTTATTTCCCAAGTGATATTGTTACTATTATTGACTCCATAATCCCCTAAAAGGCATTGATTTCTACACTCTTGTGGATGAATGAGACCAAACAAACTTTCAAAACATCTTCTTGAAACTTTCACTAACACTAACAACCATATTATTTCTTCTATAATTGTTGTTACAGCCCTTATTTAGTAGCCTTAATCAGCATACTAACCTCTTAAACTAACCTAGAAATTTGCATTTGCCTAAGTGTTATCATCCCAAGGCTCTAGTCCTCCTTTTGCTATTGTTCTAGGTGCAAAATTATGAAATTTTCTAAGGTTGTTGTTGTTGTTGTAACTACTTTTACATCCATCATTGAAGCCCCTTAACAACCCTCAAACTGTTTATAAAACCAGCCAGCACTTGTACTAGGAAAACTGCTATCATTATATGCTAAAGTGTTTGTTTAAATTGCCTAATTTAAGTACTTTTCTGAAGTGGTTTTGTTGTTGTCATAATTATTATTTTACTGTTGTTGCAAGTGTTTTGACAGCCTATTGAAGTCATTTATTGACTTATTTTAATCTTGAAATTGTGAGTGACAAAGTACTATCAAATTGCAAATTCTTTATATCACTTTTTGTCGTCATAACTTGCGATTTCTAGACATATTTGCTATTGTTATACTTTTTATCTTTTCGTGTTTCAGTAGCATATTTATATCTTGGTGTCACTGATTTGAAACATTGATATCATTTCTTACTACTAACGTTTGTTGTTTCATTGGTAAAGGGAGGGTACCATTCATTCAATTTTCCTTTTGCCCCCCTTAAAAATTTACCAAGTTATTTATTTCCTCAAGTGACCTAAAGAGAGGGGTGGGTTTTACCTGGTATTTTTACCCTTCATCAACCAACTAGGTCTTGGGACGTCTCCCTTGGAGTGATTTTCTTCTCCTCCTAAATAGAAATAGGTATCATATTGGTGTGACAATGATAGGACTACCTCTGTGTTACATCAATCTAGTCCTACTTGCCTTTAGGCTTTAGGAAAGTATAGATTGTGCAATAACAAGGACCACATTGAAATATTTTTTTGTTATTAATATTTTTTTTAATGCCAAGTCTCAACTCCACGTTAAGCACAGAAGGAATTATACATCTCCCTCATACTGGGTTGTGCAATTATTGGTGAAATCTTAATTTTTTTATTTAAATTGTATTTTTGAATGCATAAATATATTCAAAGTCCTGAAAAACTTCTTAAACATTTAGACTGTACAAAATCAACAACTTAAATCTTCCAATCCAACCATTCCTAACAAAATTTCATACAAAATTAATCAGAAAAAATTCAAAATGTAAAATGTTTAGACTACATTTTAAAAAACCTCAAACTTTAACTAATTTTTTAAAGTGGCCATTTAACCTTATAACTTTGAAAGCAAGCATACGAGAACAGAGGGATCTGGATACAAGCAAGGCCCTAGCATGGGCATATGTCAACATTAACAGGAACCACTGGTATGGGTGTCTTTCAATGGTGACAAGATCTATGGCATGGCGTCAACATGTCTATCTTTCAATGGTGACGAGACTAGATGAATAGTTTATTTCATAGAACCATCTTCTTCCTCCAACCTCCCCCTTCCCAGTAGTTATCAAATGCCCCAAAACATGGACTATACATGCTATCCAAATTCAGTCTATAGTCGTATTCAATGATACCATTCAAGGATCTACAATTTCATCAAGGAGAATAAATAATATTGCGTTACAACCCAAAATAAGCATTAAGGATCTCTGAAGGATCATCCATCAAAGTTCTCATATTTAGAATTCATTTTTATGTTATATTTATGCTTTCCAAAACATCGAAATCATCTTGAATCTGATGCATGGACAAATACACATGATTATTAAATCTTTGATTATTAATAGCTAAGTACTAAACATGATTTAAGTTATTAAGGATTAGAGTTGAAATGTTGATTACTTAAGAAGACCAATATAAGGTTTGGAATTTGAGCATGTTGGTCATACGGTGATTTGGGATGGCACAAATTATGGAATAGGTTGGATGAATGGGAAAATATCATTTATTGTGCTATGTAGTGTACCTTCATGCACGTTCATGTTATTTCCCAATGTACTTTTTATGATGATTATTGTGCTCCTATGAAAGGGAAACATGTTCTATAGATGAAAATCCATAGAGTCCCAACATAGAGATTCCTTGGACAACTTGTACTGGAGCACTAGAAAGGAATTGGGATAACCTGGGGGAACGTTTAGTAAATAAGGGGATCCCATTCCTAATGTTACTCAGGCTGGGGGGGGAGAGTGATGGTTGATTGGAATATTTGTAGAGATGTGTATTTCCTATGAGAGAGTTTTTTGGGTTGTGGGTAAGTAATAAGATTTAGAGCCAACTTTAGAACTTCACTCTCATGGATTCATAACCTTAGCTCAAGGGTGGTGTCTCTCATAGAAAAATTAAGTGTGAAAATGAGCCTAAGGTTGGGAGGAACGCCTTTTATTTGCAGTCAATTGAAGGATTATTTTTCGAGAAAGATAAATAGTCTGAGTATGTCATGACATACCGTGTTTTATATTTATGTTCTGCATTTTATTATTTTCTAGTTTCTTCAGTTTTGTGTGTATGGATCTATTTTGCATGAATATGAGTGAGATCATTGTATAACTACATTCATATTTGAAGATCGAAGTGACTATTAAGGTTACTATAGTTTTTCTTCCGTTATTAAATTCTACAACTAGTTAGAGAAATCAATTTTGGTATCAGAGCAAAAAAATTATCGTGTTTTTTAGGTACCCCGTAGCCTCAATAGTGTACAAGGCTTGTTGGGTATGTGATAGTACATTATCAGAGTTACTAGTTATAGCACAAGAGTTGTATCGGATAGAATTAGACTCTACAAGAAGAAAATCTAGTTTGCATACAAAATGTTTGATAAAAAGAGAAATTGAGGGAAAAAGTATGTTAAATTAATGGAATCGATTTCCTCAATTAATCCACCTCAAGATTAATGTAGATGGGAATATATTGAAGATTTTTTGGGTTCAACATGGTGGTCATATGTTCTGGAATTTGATTGCATGTGAAGAAATTTTAGTTTGCATACAAATGTTTGAATAAAGGTTTCAATAAAAATTTGGGGAAATTTACAATTGCATACCATATATTTGAAAAAATGTCAATTAAGGAGATGTGTATAAGTCGTAATGGAGAAATTAATGGCTTTGAAATGCCCAAATAGTGTTTTTGAACAGATCAATTGGTTGGTATGGAAGCGGTTGCTAAGGAAATTTATAAAATATCGAGTTCTACTTTGTGTAAAGAAATGGGATATATATAGAGATAGATAGAGAGAGAGAGATTAACTTTATTGTTGAAAGCCATTGGAATTCCCAACAATGGAGTCCTACTTCCATATATATGCAAGAGAATTCAATCATGGGTTGAATTAGAGAAGTCGTGTCTAGATATTCATAGCAGTGGTGTGTCTATTAAGAGGAAAATATATAATTATGTATATATTTCAATTTGTAAAGAAAAAACCTTAAGAATCAGACATGGAACCCAAAAAATATGACATGAACACCAAAATTTAATGTGGACATGTAGGATGACCTAAATGTGTTGTGTTGATGCCATATTGAATCAGGTGTATAGGTGGAATCCATGTGGAAAAGCCAAGGCAATGATTGATATTCTCTCATTTGATTTGAGTTCAGTGTAGAATGCAAGATTTAGAAAAGCCACAAATGGTCTAGAATGAATTGGTATATATAGATCTATGGTGGAGATATTATCATGGAGGGTTTGTAAAGTGTGGAGATGGCCGACATAACTTTTCCATGAACAATCCATATCATTCAGAAGGAGGATATCAAAGGCCTAGATCTCATTGTGGTGTTTGGGGATATTGGAGAAAAGCAGAAAATGAAATGATGCCAACGATCGAGATCAACCTTGCATGAAAGACCTATAGTGGATATTGTCCCATGGAACTTTATAAAAAGTAGAGGTCGTGACAAAGAAAAAATTGTGAAGGGGTCGTGTCAACCTCGCCTACCAAATCAACAATTGAGATTGTCTTGCAGGATTCTTTTTCACTAGTGTAAAATATTGTGGTACAATCTCCACAAATATTTCCTACAAAGATTCGCTGAGGTACATGACAACATGAAGGAAGGTGAGATGGAATTCATAGTAATGATATGTAGACACCAATGCCATATCTACACACACACGTCATGACATATCAACAAGATGCCATGTCAAGAAAAAAAAAAGTTTTCTTATTTTAGTTGCAACAAGAGCATACTAACTCGAATAGAGATCAATTTTTTGTTGGGCGTATACGGTCGCGCTATCTATTTAAGTTTAAATGAAGGATAGTTGCAAATTCAATCCCAATTTTTCATAAAACAAGAATTAGAAATTTTCAAAGGATCAACATGTACTTACTTACAAAAGCTCAATTTAGTATGAAATTTGAAAAATGAAGAATATTCTTAGGCACGGAGAAACCTATTGGAGCATTTTTCCAAATTCCAAAGGGTTTAGGATAGAGGTGCATAAACAAGACAAAATTCACTATTCCAGTAGACATTTGGGGATTTTAGAAACTTTAAAGGGAGGAAAAGTGGCCTAAGGAGGAAAAATAAAATAAATAATTTCTTACTCAAAAAGTGATCTTATCATTAATTTGGACAACTTTTTCCAATGAAATTTTTTCATTTTTTCTCTGATTGAAAAATAGTAGTTTTAGCCAAAAAAATACAAAGTTTGGAAAGTGTAAAAAGAGAAAAGTTGAAAATTTCCAAAATTATGTAGAAAATGACTAGAGCATCAGATCTATCATATAAAAGTTGTTTATTGTTCAAAATCAAAATTAATATCCATTCCCAATAAATAAAAAATTATAATTCTTTCTGGTTTTTCTTCTATAGGTGGCAGAAGTTGGTATCTGACATTGAATGCATTAGTAGACAAATCGTAGAAATTGGGTAAAAATTGGAAACTCCGTGGGGCTAGGACTTTTAGCTCCAATGATCTATAAACGTTCATGAGCACTCCACTAAAACAGTTCATCACAAGACATCTTGTATTATGCTGAAATATTTTATATGCAAATTTATTTCCTTAGATCTCAGATTTACTAACACTAGTTGATTGCTCAAATTTATAAAAATGAAAGAACAAGAAAATGAACACACCATCCACACAAATGAACATAAGATATATCTTGGAAAATTTGAAATGGGAGAAAACGCATCTAAAAGGTGAGGCCTATGCTTTGCTCTCTTTTCTTCATTTATGAAAATGCAACTACAAATAAAGGAGCACTCACTATGGAATTTCCTTTGACATTGTGGCATGAATGGATGCTACAGAATCTTATTCCTATTCAATTCATATTCTTTGAGCATCCACTGTCAATATCCGAATGGCTTCTTCCATTTTGGGCTTGTAAGGAAAACCCACATTCCTCAACCTTCAAAACTTCTTGCTTCCTTTTTCCAAGTTCTATGTTGTTCCCCTATATGATTGAAAGGAGCATGCCTAGTTTCCCTTGAAGAAACTATCAAATCACTTCTGCAATTTCTGGCTATGTGTCCAAAATTGCTACATTTGTAGCATTCAATTTCATAACCCATAGCACCAAAATTGTTATAATTGATGTCAAACGCCTCACGAGGCTTTATGAGATAATTGCCTTCATAATGATTCTTGGGGTTTTCATAGCTAATTTTGTTTCAGGTGTTTCTACTCTTTGAATAGGCTCTACAATGTATGGCTTTATGCCCAAAATTATTCCAAGAATAACAGGAGCCAAGAAAAGTATTTGGGCACCTGGGTGTGGTTGGTCTTCTAGTTGGTGATGTTCTTTTGAAATCGTGATCTTCTTCTTAAGTCTTCTTCATTGTGTCTTGTTGACTCCATGTTCTTATGAATACATAATCGTCTTCTTGATTCTTCTTTATTTCTAGTTTTTGTATGTCCTCCTTTAGAGGCTTGCATTATTCTTTCTTGACGGAACCCTTGATAGTATCTGCATAACTTCTTGGCTATGCTTCATTTCTTGTCATCATAGACTCGCTTGAACCCTCATCAATACTATTTTGTTTGTATCCAATTCCAAACTTGTCATAGAATCATTTTTTATTGCAAATGGTTTCATCTAATATTTTGGTGGCTACTGCTAAAATTTAGTTGGATGTCCTTCTTCTATAGTTCCTTTCTTAGTGAGACTATTTCAGCTTCCAGATTCTTTGTTATTTTCTTCTTTTCTTGTATTTGTATATTGAATGTTTCTTCAATAACTTTTGCTTCTTCCAATTAAATCCTTAGATCTATAATAGTCTACTTGGCTTCTTCAGAACTTTTGGTAGGGTTTTGAAATCCTTCCTTTAGTTTACTTAACTCTTCTTTGAAGACTTTTTTTTCTTCCTTGCTATTCTTAGATCACTTAAGGCACTCATCAATTCTACCTCAATTTTGGTTATTCCTTTGGTTCCATGTTTTTATTATGCTACTATAATATCTCCATGCAATAATTTTAGTCCTCCATGTGCCTCCATACTAGTTGCATTTTTTGTTCCATGTTGGTCCATAGTAAGTGTGCTAACACTCATGGCCTTGCCTTGATGAATTTTGTTTCTTTGGGTGGTGTGGGTGGAAATATGCAGCAACCTTAAGTATTGATTATTCTTTATTTGACTCTTCAACATGTGTTATGATCCAACGCCTTAACAATGGCAAAAAGTCAATAATTACAGTCCACTTAGAGGGGGAAACCTCCTTTTACAATATATCGACTTCAGAATACAATATGAGATGAGATAAGATCCTCCTAAGACTAGGTCTCATTGGTATATATATAGGAGACAATGGGTAAAATTATAATGAAAGGGTGTGATGAAGAGGTTCAGATCCTACATACAAATATAACATAAGAAATGTAATAATTCAATAAGGGGTTTTATACATAACATGGGCTTTGTATGGGGATTTGTCTAGGGATTATCATGCCCCTCCCCTTCAAACAAGTTTTTTCCTCAACACTTGACAACTGTGGTTGTGTATGCATGAAGAAATCATCTTCCGATGTTGCCTCTTCCATTAGTAGGTTCTTCCATTCGACGAGGTACTCAGTAATTGTTTGATTTTGCAGCTTCTTAATCCTTATTTCAAGTATTGTTTTTAGTTCTAGCATGATTTCCCCTTCTCAATTTATTTCTGGTAAAATAGTTTGCACTGGGATCTTGTCATTGATTATCTTCTTTAAGAAAGAAACATGGAAGACTGAAGGTACACTTCCTTGTCGCGGATGAATAGCATGGGAATGATCTTGAGCAAGTGGAAGACCCTTAGGAATATCTCCAAATACCTCGGAATGATTGTTGACAACTTTTTTGGAGATCCATTGGAGTAGAGGCTATAGATGTTTCAACATCTATTGAGCTCAATTGTGAAATTATACCGTGGTATCCCTTTTTGAGTAATTTTGTCATGTTGTTGGAGCTTATCACTTTAGAGGGTTTCCTTTGGATACCTCTAAGCTTAATTTCCTTTCCTTTTAAGGAAAATCTTATGAAAATATCTTGAAAATTAATGGTCATTGTTCCCAATGATTGTAACCATTGGACCCCTAATACAACTCCAACACCACCCATTTGGATGACAATCATGGGACTATTCAACAAATACTCCCCCATATTGAGATTAATACTATGGCACTTCCCAGAACAATTTATGGTACCTCCATTTGCAATCATTACTTGGAACTCTAGTGGTTCATATACAAAGTAATTGAGATCTTTTGCTAATTTTCAATTGATGAAGTTATGGGTACTACAATAATAAATCAACACTATTACCTTTTTCTTTTTGATATATCCTTCTGCCTTGAGGGTTTGTGGAGTACCGATGTCATGCAATGCATGACAAGATCTCATTGGAGTAGTCTCTTATATCTATATATATTATGATGGTTCCAATTCTTGATCTTCTTCCTCTTCATTGTCTATGTAGAATACTTTCTTCTCACTGCATTTATGCCCCTTACTGTATTTGTTGTCACAATTGAAACATAGTCCATTTTCTCTTATTTCATCCATTTGTTGACGTGCCAATCTTGTCGATTGAGGTACGAGTGTCTTATGAAGCCCAAAACAATCTATGCTTCTTGTGTATGCTCCCATGGTATACTTATGTGTAGCCTTTTTCTTGGCTTTAATATGACGAGTAGATTGCATAGCTTCCATAATGTTTGCAGGATGTTTTAAGAAAAACTCATGTTTAATGTCTTCTTTTAATCCACCCATGTAAGATTGCAACAATTGTTCATCACTTATGGCATCCACTCTTGTGGCCAATACCTGAAATTCTGAATTATAATCTTCAATATCACCTAAGTGTTTGATTCTTTTCAATTGACTGAAGTAGTCATGTTCCCAAACTTTCCTACATTGTGCTTCTAAGTCTCTTGTAAATAAAGCCCAAGTATAATGATAAAAAATGAGCTCCCTTTTTACTATCCATTGGTACCATTGATATGGTTTTATCTAAAAGTTCAAAGTTGCTATGTGAATCCTTTTCTTATCATCCCTAATATTATATAATTCAAAATATTTATTTGTTTGGTTCACCCAGGTAAAGACCTTCGTTCCACTAAAATTCTATAATTCAATCTTGGGAAGGTTGGATTTAGGACCCCCACCGTAATTAACTCCCCTATTAGAGTTAAATCCACTAGAAATTTGTTTATTATCGGTAGATTGTTCAACCTGAATACTACCCTTATTTTCATGATCTCCTTGCATTTTGATATCTCCTTTAGGGGTTTCTCATCTAGAGCCTGGGAGATCATGGAAGATAAGGAATTTTGCAATTCCTTCATAGATTTTTGTATTTCTACTTCATTTTCATCCATCTTATTTTTCATGTCATCCATATTATTATCCATTTCTTGAATTTGTCTTTGTGAGTTTACAGACTCATCCTTTGTTATTGACCTAGCACTCAATTCATTAAGTTGTTCCTCCAATTTGGATATCTTGTTATGTATGTCCTCATTTTCTTCTATAAGACTTCAGGAGGTTTAGTTGGTGTTAACATATTTTTTGGACCCATGTAGAATACAAATAATAATACTCATTTTTTTCCTCTTTATCACAAATTTTGAATCACCAAAAACAAATTTTCCAATAAAAAATTATGTCAATTGTAAGTTACATACCTTTCAACTCTTAATTTGGAGTTTGTTCTCCTGGGTGACCTTCCTTCTGATGTATTTTGAAATTTTGGCCCTTATAAGTTTTAAATTTCAGCCTACGTTACTCTGATATGTTCTCTCTGGACTGCCACAGTTCTGACCAAAATTGAATGTGCCAAGTAGAAGTTAGGGTAACTTTCCCAAACCTTGTTGATTTTTGGCCTTTCCAGGAGAGTGAACTTGTACATAATACCATGCACCCAATATATGATATTCAATTTTGAAAATTGTGCTAGAAATACTAAAAAATTTCCTCTTTCTAATGGAACTAGTCCCACGGAATTTGGTTCCTCTATGAAGAAGATATGACTCTTTACCCGGAATGCCTATTTGAGACTAGTTATAGGACTAGTCAAAACCCCTATCTTCCACGGGGTGTATCTATGAAAGTACAACAACCCAAAAGCTAAAATTTGTACCCCAAGTACCTTGATATGTCTTCTAAAGAACCTCTAAGTTTCACTTTCTGACGTGTCCCCAAAAATATTTTATAGCAAAAATTCCAAGATGATTTACTTGAGGAAGAAAAACCCTAGGATCAAGTCTCTGATACCAAATGTTATGATCCAATGCCTTAAAAATGATAAGAAGTTAATAATTACAGTCCACTTTGAGGGGGAAATCTTCTTTTACAACATATCCACTTCAGAATACAAAATGAGATGAGATAAGATCCTCCCAAGACTGGGTCTCCTTGGTATATATATAGGAGACAAAGGGTACAATTATAATGAAAGGGTGTGATGAAGCGGTTCAAAGCCTACATACAAATATAAAACAAGAAATGTAATAATTCAATAAGGGGTTTTATACATAACACGGGTTTTGTATGGGGCTTTGTCTAGGGATTAACAACATGCGGTTCATTTGAGGAATTCAACTATGTAGATTATTCTTCATTTTTATGCCCTTCTCAGAGTTTTCCCTTAGGTGAATCTTCTTCTTATTCAACCTCAAACTTTTCATCAGATGTGTTTATAGGTACTACAATGAATTTCTTAGCAATCAATGCTTCATGCACCACCTTGGACCCTTCTTGTTTAGTAAGAGAAATATCCTATAGTGTGATTTTATTTTTTTGTACCAAAGCTTCAAAAACTTGTTTTTCACATTAATATTAATTGTACCCATTGATTCCATTTAAGGATATCGAAGAATAATATCCACATCATCCATATCTTCAACATGAAAATTTAATGAAAAACATGTTTACCCATTGTGATTTTCGAACATTTAAAAAATTGAACATTCTCGCCCTCCACTTTTGTGGTCTAGATATGCTTTGTTGGGACTTGCAATCTTTTATCCAAATCAATATTGATGAAATTATGCTTACAACTAGGCTTTATAGATATAATGAACTTCTCCCATTGAATACATCCATGAACCTGTAATAAGAAGTTTGCACTAGAAAACAAACCCTTAAGACTTTCTTAATCCTTCTTATTGGCAAGAGATCGCCTATCTAAAAATAATTGTTCATATGCTTCATCTGAAAGTGCACATACATCATCTAGAAGTGTGTCCCACCATATAACAACATCATCCTATAAATATCTATATAGAGAGATTTTCCATGTCCTTGCAGTTATATCCTTCCAATATTTTATTAAGTCTTCGCTACTAGGACCACCATGTTTTCTTGTAAAATACATCATCATTGTGATAACCTAAAAAGACAACTAAGGTTTTGAAGAAAGAACTTACTTTTTAATGGTGCTCCTTTGGGTGGCTAGGGTTTTGAGGTGGTGAATTCGAAATGACGATAACTAACTCAATATTAATTTCAATCTATGTTATGACAACAATTATGAAATGCCATGTCTTATTTGCATATATTGGCACTGGTATGGTGGAAATATGGATGGTTTGTTAAAAGATAGTTTATCTACAGTCAATGTGACCATCGCTGGAAAACCCCAAAATAGATGATTTTAAATACACAATATCTTTACTTTCTAGACTCTTATTTGGATTTTTTTTAACACTTAGGTGTTTTTCAAGAGGATATCATATCTACGACTAGTTTCTTCATATTTTGCACAAAAAACTTCAAAAATGGATATTAAGGTCACAATCATATTTTTCCCTTGGAAAATTTTACAAAAAGAGAAAAAAAAAAAATCTTAGTTTTTTCCCAAGAAAGAGATATGATACCACTTGTAGTAAACCTTGATAGATAAAAGATGAAATGTAAGCCCTTAGCTTGATAATAACCAAAATGCATCCACATAATAGATGACACAAAAATATAGAGAGAATCCTTAAGATATGGTAAAACCATCCAATGCTCCTTATGGAAGGAATCACTCCACAAACCATGTTTGCTATAATATAATACTCAACATCCAACATATCTTAATATAATGATACTCGTGTGTATTTATATTTTTTCATGAATATTCCTAGGGGTCTATACCAACTACCTTTATTATTAGATGATTTCCTCTAACTACAGAGTGCACATATTCCATGATCATGGTCACATTACATTCAATATCCCCCTTCAATACCTCCCTAGGTACATTACAAAAGAAGCCCAAATTTTTTAGTCTCGAAGAAGCCCAACAACCCCAACAAATTACAATGTTGGATTTTGCATTTTCTAGAAATCAGACCCTCAAGTCACATTGTCGATGCATAGTGTGTGAACTAATTATATGCACAAGCAAGAGATGGAGCATTCAAATCTTACACAAGCAAAGTAAGACTTGTTCACTTGAGTAGGGTTATGCATATTGCATGTCAAATATGTGCAAGCAAAATTGTTATAAAGTGATTAAAGTATATAAGTTACCACACAATGAATTTTAACTTATCAAAAGAAGAAGATATTATTACTAGAAAATCTAAACAATGTATCTACCACTTTTGACAAAACACAAAGCTTCCCATCAATGATTCCATTTAAAACAAATGTCAGAGAAACATAACACAAAGATTCCGATCAATGATTCCATTTTATACAAATGTTCAAGCAACATCACCTCGAGCATTAAACAAAAATCAAAGGATAAAAACAAATAGAAAATATAACATTAGATGAGTAAGTGCAACAACCCGTAGGATGTTGGGTTCAAATATTTCCCAATCTAGAGGATTAGAATTCCCACCTACCATGGTGTGTCCCCCATAGAAAGGCTCACCTTAAACATATAGGATCATAATGCCCACCTACCATGGTGTTTCCCCCGTAGAAAGGCTCACCTTAAACATATAGGACATATTCTTGTGATTTGAGCAAGTTATAATCAACCTAACAACTTCATGGAATTCCTCAAAACTGCTTTCACCTGGGCATAACTCATGTTTTAAACAATTTAAGGTTCATATTGAATGTTGCTCGAGGGATGCATATTTGAAGAAATTCAATGCATTGTAGAGGAATACGATAGGATATAATCAACCCACATGAACATCAATGGAATATCAGTAAAGTTTATTATGAAATCAAGTCTGAAAACTTACTGCGAAATATTATATTTGAAGAATGCACAAAATTCTAATAATCTACTAAATCAAGATTTTCTAAACAATTTCCATTGTCAGTGTTTTGTTAATCACATAGCTTTTTTTCCAGAAATGTTAATCACATAGTTTTTTTCCAAAATGAAAATTCCCACAAAAATTTTATTTATATAAAAAAAGATTTTTACAATCGCAGTGCAGCTTTGTTCAAAATCTGTTCCGTCCACAAAGGTTCCCATACTGAAAAAACTCATAACCTAATCCAAAACAACGGATCCCAAAATCAAAACTTGTTACTTCTCAATCCTAATGTGGAAAGGCAGAGTTTAAAGATACTCTGACCAAAAAATCTGATACAAAAGTATAACAAAGGATAGAAAATAAAAACATCCATGACACAGGGACAACAAGCAAGAAAAACAAATCCAGACTATGATCTGCCATTAATTGCTACACTGGATCAGAAATTGGAGAAAATTATAAAATATCCACATGGAAGATTTGCCCATCAATCTTTCCATCCCATTTAAAGTAAGTAATCTTTCCTTTTGTCGTCGTGAGGGTCTTTTTTGACAGTTTATCAGCCTCCGTATTTGCTTCTTTGTAGATATGATGAAAAGAGATACCATTGAAGAAACGGATCAGGTCCTTTGTTCTCTATTTCCAGGCTTCAACGTTGATAGATTGCAGCATTCCTTTCTGATCCAGCCAGTCAATTATCACCTTTGAATCCCCTAAAACCTAAATATATTGAAGATTCAATAACTTTGAGATAGCAAGCGTGGCCCAGGCTCCTAGCAACTCAACCTTTGTATTTGTTCATGTGCAACAATTGAAAAACCAATGAAAAACTTGGGCATTAATGGTTTTTATCGTTCCCCCTACACCACAATTTGTGCCTCCAGCCACCGCAGCTCCATCAAAGGTGGCCACGGAATAAGCCTCCATCCTCAAGGTCAGATTTTGACACAAGCGAGTAGTATTTTGCTCGTTCTTGTTTTTACTGAACACTCCCAAGGTTTTTTTAACCACTGACCAGACCGAAGGGAAATGTCCTTCAAATAAGCACAAGTTTCATTCCTTCCAAAGGAACCAACACAACAAAAGCGACAATCTATTTGAAACCTGTGTGTCTGAATCTGAATACCATAGGTCCATACAAGTTTGTAGCGTGTATCCTATCCACTGGCGATTAAAATGAAGGCGCTACTCACATTTGTTCCAAACCGATTTTGTGAAGAAACACTCTATGAAGAGATGTTTGATATCTTCCGCTTGTTGACCACATAAAATGCAATAACTCGGTCCTGTCCATCCCTTCTTCTGTAAGATATCCCAAGTAAGAATTTTATCATTGATTGCCAGGCAGAAGAATAAAATTACCTTCAGAGGTAAGTGC
>ML799962.1:83710-107010 GCA_009831015.1 Picea engelmannii | reverse complement strand
CATAATTATTATTTTACTGTTGTTGCAAGTGTTTTGACAGCCTATTGAAGTCATTTATTGACTTATTTTAATCTTGAAATTGTGAGTGACAAAGTACTATCAAATTGCAAATTCTTTATATCACTTTTTGTCGTCATAACTTGCGATTTCTAGACATATTTGCTATTGTTATACTTTTTATCTTTTCGTGTTTCAGTAGCATATTTATATCTTGGTGTCACTGATTTGAAACATTGATATCATTTCTTACTACTAACGTTTGTTGTTTCATTGGTAAAGGGAGGGTACCATTCATTCAATTTTCCTTTTGCCCCCCTTAAAAATTTACCAAGTTATTTATTTCCTCAAGTGACCTAAAGAGAGGGGTGGGTTTTACCTGGTATTTTTACCCTTCATCAACCAACTAGGTCTTGGGACGTCTCCCTTGGAGTGATTTTCTTCTCCTCCTAAATAGAAATAGGTATCATATTGGTGTGACAATGATAGGACTACCTCTGTGTTACATCAATCTAGTCCTACTTGCCTTTAGGCTTTAGGAAAGTATAGATTGTGCAATAACAAGGACCACATTGAAATATTTTTTTGTTATTAATATTTTTTTTAATGCCAAGTCTCAACTCCACGTTAAGCACAGAAGGAATTATACATCTCCCTCATACTGGGTTGTGCAATTATTGGTGAAATCTTAATTTTTTTATTTAAATTGTATTTTTGAATGCATAAATATATTCAAAGTCCTGAAAAACTTCTTAAACATTTAGACTGTACAAAATCAACAACTTAAATCTTCCAATCCAACCATTCCTAACAAAATTTCATACAAAATTAATCAGAAAAAATTCAAAATGTAAAATGTTTAGACTACATTTTAAAAAACCTCAAACTTTAACTAATTTTTTAAAGTGGCCATTTAACCTTATAACTTTGAAAGCAAGCATACGAGAACAGAGGGATCTGGATACAAGCAAGGCCCTAGCATGGGCATATGTCAACATTAACAGGAACCACTGGTATGGGTGTCTTTCAATGGTGACAAGATCTATGGCATGGCGTCAACATGTCTATCTTTCAATGGTGACGAGACTAGATGAATAGTTTATTTCATAGAACCATCTTCTTCCTCCAACCTCCCCCTTCCCAGTAGTTATCAAATGCCCCAAAACATGGACTATACATGCTATCCAAATTCAGTCTATAGTCGTATTCAATGATACCATTCAAGGATCTACAATTTCATCAAGGAGAATAAATAATATTGCGTTACAACCCAAAATAAGCATTAAGGATCTCTGAAGGATCATCCATCAAAGTTCTCATATTTAGAATTCATTTTTATGTTATATTTATGCTTTCCAAAACATCGAAATCATCTTGAATCTGATGCATGGACAAATACACATGATTATTAAATCTTTGATTATTAATAGCTAAGTACTAAACATGATTTAAGTTATTAAGGATTAGAGTTGAAATGTTGATTACTTAAGAAGACCAATATAAGGTTTGGAATTTGAGCATGTTGGTCATACGGTGATTTGGGATGGCACAAATTATGGAATAGGTTGGATGAATGGGAAAATATCATTTATTGTGCTATGTAGTGTACCTTCATGCACGTTCATGTTATTTCCCAATGTACTTTTTATGATGATTATTGTGCTCCTATGAAAGGGAAACATGTTCTATAGATGAAAATCCATAGAGTCCCAACATAGAGATTCCTTGGACAACTTGTACTGGAGCACTAGAAAGGAATTGGGATAACCTGGGGGAACGTTTAGTAAATAAGGGGATCCCATTCCTAATGTTACTCAGGCTGGGGGGGGAGAGTGATGGTTGATTGGAATATTTGTAGAGATGTGTATTTCCTATGAGAGAGTTTTTTGGGTTGTGGGTAAGTAATAAGATTTAGAGCCAACTTTAGAACTTCACTCTCATGGATTCATAACCTTAGCTCAAGGGTGGTGTCTCTCATAGAAAAATTAAGTGTGAAAATGAGCCTAAGGTTGGGAGGAACGCCTTTTATTTGCAGTCAATTGAAGGATTATTTTTCGAGAAAGATAAATAGTCTGAGTATGTCATGACATACCGTGTTTTATATTTATGTTCTGCATTTTATTATTTTCTAGTTTCTTCAGTTTTGTGTGTATGGATCTATTTTGCATGAATATGAGTGAGATCATTGTATAACTACATTCATATTTGAAGATCGAAGTGACTATTAAGGTTACTATAGTTTTTCTTCCGTTATTAAATTCTACAACTAGTTAGAGAAATCAATTTTGGTATCAGAGCAAAAAAATTATCGTGTTTTTTAGGTACCCCGTAGCCTCAATAGTGTACAAGGCTTGTTGGGTATGTGATAGTACATTATCAGAGTTACTAGTTATAGCACAAGAGTTGTATCGGATAGAATTAGACTCTACAAGAAGAAAATCTAGTTTGCATACAAAATGTTTGATAAAAAGAGAAATTGAGGGAAAAAGTATGTTAAATTAATGGAATCGATTTCCTCAATTAATCCACCTCAAGATTAATGTAGATGGGAATATATTGAAGATTTTTTGGGTTCAACATGGTGGTCATATGTTCTGGAATTTGATTGCATGTGAAGAAATTTTAGTTTGCATACAAATGTTTGAATAAAGGTTTCAATAAAAATTTGGGGAAATTTACAATTGCATACCATATATTTGAAAAAATGTCAATTAAGGAGATGTGTATAAGTCGTAATGGAGAAATTAATGGCTTTGAAATGCCCAAATAGTGTTTTTGAACAGATCAATTGGTTGGTATGGAAGCGGTTGCTAAGGAAATTTATAAAATATCGAGTTCTACTTTGTGTAAAGAAATGGGATATATATAGAGATAGATAGAGAGAGAGAGATTAACTTTATTGTTGAAAGCCATTGGAATTCCCAACAATGGAGTCCTACTTCCATATATATGCAAGAGAATTCAATCATGGGTTGAATTAGAGAAGTCGTGTCTAGATATTCATAGCAGTGGTGTGTCTATTAAGAGGAAAATATATAATTATGTATATATTTCAATTTGTAAAGAAAAAACCTTAAGAATCAGACATGGAACCCAAAAAATATGACATGAACACCAAAATTTAATGTGGACATGTAGGATGACCTAAATGTGTTGTGTTGATGCCATATTGAATCAGGTGTATAGGTGGAATCCATGTGGAAAAGCCAAGGCAATGATTGATATTCTCTCATTTGATTTGAGTTCAGTGTAGAATGCAAGATTTAGAAAAGCCACAAATGGTCTAGAATGAATTGGTATATATAGATCTATGGTGGAGATATTATCATGGAGGGTTTGTAAAGTGTGGAGATGGCCGACATAACTTTTCCATGAACAATCCATATCATTCAGAAGGAGGATATCAAAGGCCTAGATCTCATTGTGGTGTTTGGGGATATTGGAGAAAAGCAGAAAATGAAATGATGCCAACGATCGAGATCAACCTTGCATGAAAGACCTATAGTGGATATTGTCCCATGGAACTTTATAAAAAGTAGAGGTCGTGACAAAGAAAAAATTGTGAAGGGGTCGTGTCAACCTCGCCTACCAAATCAACAATTGAGATTGTCTTGCAGGATTCTTTTTCACTAGTGTAAAATATTGTGGTACAATCTCCACAAATATTTCCTACAAAGATTCGCTGAGGTACATGACAACATGAAGGAAGGTGAGATGGAATTCATAGTAATGATATGTAGACACCAATGCCATATCTACACACACACGTCATGACATATCAACAAGATGCCATGTCAAGAAAAAAAAAAGTTTTCTTATTTTAGTTGCAACAAGAGCATACTAACTCGAATAGAGATCAATTTTTTGTTGGGCGTATACGGTCGCGCTATCTATTTAAGTTTAAATGAAGGATAGTTGCAAATTCAATCCCAATTTTTCATAAAACAAGAATTAGAAATTTTCAAAGGATCAACATGTACTTACTTACAAAAGCTCAATTTAGTATGAAATTTGAAAAATGAAGAATATTCTTAGGCACGGAGAAACCTATTGGAGCATTTTTCCAAATTCCAAAGGGTTTAGGATAGAGGTGCATAAACAAGACAAAATTCACTATTCCAGTAGACATTTGGGGATTTTAGAAACTTTAAAGGGAGGAAAAGTGGCCTAAGGAGGAAAAATAAAATAAATAATTTCTTACTCAAAAAGTGATCTTATCATTAATTTGGACAACTTTTTCCAATGAAATTTTTTCATTTTTTCTCTGATTGAAAAATAGTAGTTTTAGCCAAAAAAATACAAAGTTTGGAAAGTGTAAAAAGAGAAAAGTTGAAAATTTCCAAAATTATGTAGAAAATGACTAGAGCATCAGATCTATCATATAAAAGTTGTTTATTGTTCAAAATCAAAATTAATATCCATTCCCAATAAATAAAAAATTATAATTCTTTCTGGTTTTTCTTCTATAGGTGGCAGAAGTTGGTATCTGACATTGAATGCATTAGTAGACAAATCGTAGAAATTGGGTAAAAATTGGAAACTCCGTGGGGCTAGGACTTTTAGCTCCAATGATCTATAAACGTTCATGAGCACTCCACTAAAACAGTTCATCACAAGACATCTTGTATTATGCTGAAATATTTTATATGCAAATTTATTTCCTTAGATCTCAGATTTACTAACACTAGTTGATTGCTCAAATTTATAAAAATGAAAGAACAAGAAAATGAACACACCATCCACACAAATGAACATAAGATATATCTTGGAAAATTTGAAATGGGAGAAAACGCATCTAAAAGGTGAGGCCTATGCTTTGCTCTCTTTTCTTCATTTATGAAAATGCAACTACAAATAAAGGAGCACTCACTATGGAATTTCCTTTGACATTGTGGCATGAATGGATGCTACAGAATCTTATTCCTATTCAATTCATATTCTTTGAGCATCCACTGTCAATATCCGAATGGCTTCTTCCATTTTGGGCTTGTAAGGAAAACCCACATTCCTCAACCTTCAAAACTTCTTGCTTCCTTTTTCCAAGTTCTATGTTGTTCCCCTATATGATTGAAAGGAGCATGCCTAGTTTCCCTTGAAGAAACTATCAAATCACTTCTGCAATTTCTGGCTATGTGTCCAAAATTGCTACATTTGTAGCATTCAATTTCATAACCCATAGCACCAAAATTGTTATAATTGATGTCAAACGCCTCACGAGGCTTTATGAGATAATTGCCTTCATAATGATTCTTGGGGTTTTCATAGCTAATTTTGTTTCAGGTGTTTCTACTCTTTGAATAGGCTCTACAATGTATGGCTTTATGCCCAAAATTATTCCAAGAATAACAGGAGCCAAGAAAAGTATTTGGGCACCTGGGTGTGGTTGGTCTTCTAGTTGGTGATGTTCTTTTGAAATCGTGATCTTCTTCTTAAGTCTTCTTCATTGTGTCTTGTTGACTCCATGTTCTTATGAATACATAATCGTCTTCTTGATTCTTCTTTATTTCTAGTTTTTGTATGTCCTCCTTTAGAGGCTTGCATTATTCTTTCTTGACGGAACCCTTGATAGTATCTGCATAACTTCTTGGCTATGCTTCATTTCTTGTCATCATAGACTCGCTTGAACCCTCATCAATACTATTTTGTTTGTATCCAATTCCAAACTTGTCATAGAATCATTTTTTATTGCAAATGGTTTCATCTAATATTTTGGTGGCTACTGCTAAAATTTAGTTGGATGTCCTTCTTCTATAGTTCCTTTCTTAGTGAGACTATTTCAGCTTCCAGATTCTTTGTTATTTTCTTCTTTTCTTGTATTTGTATATTGAATGTTTCTTCAATAACTTTTGCTTCTTCCAATTAAATCCTTAGATCTA
This sequence comes from Picea engelmannii, assembly GCA_009831015.1. Taxonomy (NCBI): domain Eukaryota; kingdom Viridiplantae; phylum Streptophyta; class Pinopsida; order Pinales; family Pinaceae; genus Picea; species Picea engelmannii. The sequence goes on along the minus strand of ML799962.1, from coordinate 101,137 downwards.
TAATAGTCTACTTGGCTTCTTCAGAACTTTTGGTAGGGTTTTGAAATCCTTCCTTTAGTTTACTTAACTCTTCTTTGAAGACTTTTTTTTCTTCCTTGCTATTCTTAGATCACTTAAGGCACTCATCAATTCTACCTCAATTTTGGTTATTCCTTTGGTTCCATGTTTTTATTATGCTACTATAATATCTCCATGCAATAATTTTAGTCCTCCATGTGCCTCCATACTAGTTGCATTTTTTGTTCCATGTTGGTCCATAGTAAGTGTGCTAACACTCATGGCCTTGCCTTGATGAATTTTGTTTCTTTGGGTGGTGTGGGTGGAAATATGCAGCAACCTTAAGTATTGATTATTCTTTATTTGACTCTTCAACATGTGTTATGATCCAACGCCTTAACAATGGCAAAAAGTCAATAATTACAGTCCACTTAGAGGGGGAAACCTCCTTTTACAATATATCGACTTCAGAATACAATATGAGATGAGATAAGATCCTCCTAAGACTAGGTCTCATTGGTATATATATAGGAGACAATGGGTAAAATTATAATGAAAGGGTGTGATGAAGAGGTTCAGATCCTACATACAAATATAACATAAGAAATGTAATAATTCAATAAGGGGTTTTATACATAACATGGGCTTTGTATGGGGATTTGTCTAGGGATTATCATGCCCCTCCCCTTCAAACAAGTTTTTTCCTCAACACTTGACAACTGTGGTTGTGTATGCATGAAGAAATCATCTTCCGATGTTGCCTCTTCCATTAGTAGGTTCTTCCATTCGACGAGGTACTCAGTAATTGTTTGATTTTGCAGCTTCTTAATCCTTATTTCAAGTATTGTTTTTAGTTCTAGCATGATTTCCCCTTCTCAATTTATTTCTGGTAAAATAGTTTGCACTGGGATCTTGTCATTGATTATCTTCTTTAAGAAAGAAACATGGAAGACTGAAGGTACACTTCCTTGTCGCGGATGAATAGCATGGGAATGATCTTGAGCAAGTGGAAGACCCTTAGGAATATCTCCAAATACCTCGGAATGATTGTTGACAACTTTTTTGGAGATCCATTGGAGTAGAGGCTATAGATGTTTCAACATCTATTGAGCTCAATTGTGAAATTATACCGTGGTATCCCTTTTTGAGTAATTTTGTCATGTTGTTGGAGCTTATCACTTTAGAGGGTTTCCTTTGGATACCTCTAAGCTTAATTTCCTTTCCTTTTAAGGAAAATCTTATGAAAATATCTTGAAAATTAATGGTCATTGTTCCCAATGATTGTAACCATTGGACCCCTAATACAACTCCAACACCACCCATTTGGATGACAATCATGGGACTATTCAACAAATACTCCCCCATATTGAGATTAATACTATGGCACTTCCCAGAACAATTTATGGTACCTCCATTTGCAATCATTACTTGGAACTCTAGTGGTTCATATACAAAGTAATTGAGATCTTTTGCTAATTTTCAATTGATGAAGTTATGGGTACTACAATAATAAATCAACACTATTACCTTTTTCTTTTTGATATATCCTTCTGCCTTGAGGGTTTGTGGAGTACCGATGTCATGCAATGCATGACAAGATCTCATTGGAGTAGTCTCTTATATCTATATATATTATGATGGTTCCAATTCTTGATCTTCTTCCTCTTCATTGTCTATGTAGAATACTTTCTTCTCACTGCATTTATGCCCCTTACTGTATTTGTTGTCACAATTGAAACATAGTCCATTTTCTCTTATTTCATCCATTTGTTGACGTGCCAATCTTGTCGATTGAGGTACGAGTGTCTTATGAAGCCCAAAACAATCTATGCTTCTTGTGTATGCTCCCATGGTATACTTATGTGTAGCCTTTTTCTTGGCTTTAATATGACGAGTAGATTGCATAGCTTCCATAATGTTTGCAGGATGTTTTAAGAAAAACTCATGTTTAATGTCTTCTTTTAATCCACCCATGTAAGATTGCAACAATTGTTCATCACTTATGGCATCCACTCTTGTGGCCAATACCTGAAATTCTGAATTATAATCTTCAATATCACCTAAGTGTTTGATTCTTTTCAATTGACTGAAGTAGTCATGTTCCCAAACTTTCCTACATTGTGCTTCTAAGTCTCTTGTAAATAAAGCCCAAGTATAATGATAAAAAATGAGCTCCCTTTTTACTATCCATTGGTACCATTGATATGGTTTTATCTAAAAGTTCAAAGTTGCTATGTGAATCCTTTTCTTATCATCCCTAATATTATATAATTCAAAATATTTATTTGTTTGGTTCACCCAGGTAAAGACCTTCGTTCCACTAAAATTCTATAATTCAATCTTGGGAAGGTTGGATTTAGGACCCCCACCGTAATTAACTCCCCTATTAGAGTTAAATCCACTAGAAATTTGTTTATTATCGGTAGATTGTTCAACCTGAATACTACCCTTATTTTCATGATCTCCTTGCATTTTGATATCTCCTTTAGGGGTTTCTCATCTAGAGCCTGGGAGATCATGGAAGATAAGGAATTTTGCAATTCCTTCATAGATTTTTGTATTTCTACTTCATTTTCATCCATCTTATTTTTCATGTCATCCATATTATTATCCATTTCTTGAATTTGTCTTTGTGAGTTTACAGACTCATCCTTTGTTATTGACCTAGCACTCAATTCATTAAGTTGTTCCTCCAATTTGGATATCTTGTTATGTATGTCCTCATTTTCTTCTATAAGACTTCAGGAGGTTTAGTTGGTGTTAACATATTTTTTGGACCCATGTAGAATACAAATAATAATACTCATTTTTTTCCTCTTTATCACAAATTTTGAATCACCAAAAACAAATTTTCCAATAAAAAATTATGTCAATTGTAAGTTACATACCTTTCAACTCTTAATTTGGAGTTTGTTCTCCTGGGTGACCTTCCTTCTGATGTATTTTGAAATTTTGGCCCTTATAAGTTTTAAATTTCAGCCTACGTTACTCTGATATGTTCTCTCTGGACTGCCACAGTTCTGACCAAAATTGAATGTGCCAAGTAGAAGTTAGGGTAACTTTCCCAAACCTTGTTGATTTTTGGCCTTTCCAGGAGAGTGAACTTGTACATAATACCATGCACCCAATATATGATATTCAATTTTGAAAATTGTGCTAGAAATACTAAAAAATTTCCTCTTTCTAATGGAACTAGTCCCACGGAATTTGGTTCCTCTATGAAGAAGATATGACTCTTTACCCGGAATGCCTATTTGAGACTAGTTATAGGACTAGTCAAAACCCCTATCTTCCACGGGGTGTATCTATGAAAGTACAACAACCCAAAAGCTAAAATTTGTACCCCAAGTACCTTGATATGTCTTCTAAAGAACCTCTAAGTTTCACTTTCTGACGTGTCCCCAAAAATATTTTATAGCAAAAATTCCAAGATGATTTACTTGAGGAAGAAAAACCCTAGGATCAAGTCTCTGATACCAAATGTTATGATCCAATGCCTTAAAAATGATAAGAAGTTAATAATTACAGTCCACTTTGAGGGGGAAATCTTCTTTTACAACATATCCACTTCAGAATACAAAATGAGATGAGATAAGATCCTCCCAAGACTGGGTCTCCTTGGTATATATATAGGAGACAAAGGGTACAATTATAATGAAAGGGTGTGATGAAGCGGTTCAAAGCCTACATACAAATATAAAACAAGAAATGTAATAATTCAATAAGGGGTTTTATACATAACACGGGTTTTGTATGGGGCTTTGTCTAGGGATTAACAACATGCGGTTCATTTGAGGAATTCAACTATGTAGATTATTCTTCATTTTTATGCCCTTCTCAGAGTTTTCCCTTAGGTGAATCTTCTTCTTATTCAACCTCAAACTTTTCATCAGATGTGTTTATAGGTACTACAATGAATTTCTTAGCAATCAATGCTTCATGCACCACCTTGGACCCTTCTTGTTTAGTAAGAGAAATATCCTATAGTGTGATTTTATTTTTTTGTACCAAAGCTTCAAAAACTTGTTTTTCACATTAATATTAATTGTACCCATTGATTCCATTTAAGGATATCGAAGAATAATATCCACATCATCCATATCTTCAACATGAAAATTTAATGAAAAACATGTTTACCCATTGTGATTTTCGAACATTTAAAAAATTGAACATTCTCGCCCTCCACTTTTGTGGTCTAGATATGCTTTGTTGGGACTTGCAATCTTTTATCCAAATCAATATTGATGAAATTATGCTTACAACTAGGCTTTATAGATATAATGAACTTCTCCCATTGAATACATCCATGAACCTGTAATAAGAAGTTTGCACTAGAAAACAAACCCTTAAGACTTTCTTAATCCTTCTTATTGGCAAGAGATCGCCTATCTAAAAATAATTGTTCATATGCTTCATCTGAAAGTGCACATACATCATCTAGAAGTGTGTCCCACCATATAACAACATCATCCTATAAATATCTATATAGAGAGATTTTCCATGTCCTTGCAGTTATATCCTTCCAATATTTTATTAAGTCTTCGCTACTAGGACCACCATGTTTTCTTGTAAAATACATCATCATTGTGATAACCTAAAAAGACAACTAAGGTTTTGAAGAAAGAACTTACTTTTTAATGGTGCTCCTTTGGGTGGCTAGGGTTTTGAGGTGGTGAATTCGAAATGACGATAACTAACTCAATATTAATTTCAATCTATGTTATGACAACAATTATGAAATGCCATGTCTTATTTGCATATATTGGCACTGGTATGGTGGAAATATGGATGGTTTGTTAAAAGATAGTTTATCTACAGTCAATGTGACCATCGCTGGAAAACCCCAAAATAGATGATTTTAAATACACAATATCTTTACTTTCTAGACTCTTATTTGGATTTTTTTTAACACTTAGGTGTTTTTCAAGAGGATATCATATCTACGACTAGTTTCTTCATATTTTGCACAAAAAACTTCAAAAATGGATATTAAGGTCACAATCATATTTTTCCCTTGGAAAATTTTACAAAAAGAGAAAAAAAAAAAATCTTAGTTTTTTCCCAAGAAAGAGATATGATACCACTTGTAGTAAACCTTGATAGATAAAAGATGAAATGTAAGCCCTTAGCTTGATAATAACCAAAATGCATCCACATAATAGATGACACAAAAATATAGAGAGAATCCTTAAGATATGGTAAAACCATCCAATGCTCCTTATGGAAGGAATCACTCCACAAACCATGTTTGCTATAATATAATACTCAACATCCAACATATCTTAATATAATGATACTCGTGTGTATTTATATTTTTTCATGAATATTCCTAGGGGTCTATACCAACTACCTTTATTATTAGATGATTTCCTCTAACTACAGAGTGCACATATTCCATGATCATGGTCACATTACATTCAATATCCCCCTTCAATACCTCCCTAGGTACATTACAAAAGAAGCCCAAATTTTTTAGTCTCGAAGAAGCCCAACAACCCCAACAAATTACAATGTTGGATTTTGCATTTTCTAGAAATCAGACCCTCAAGTCACATTGTCGATGCATAGTGTGTGAACTAATTATATGCACAAGCAAGAGATGGAGCATTCAAATCTTACACAAGCAAAGTAAGACTTGTTCACTTGAGTAGGGTTATGCATATTGCATGTCAAATATGTGCAAGCAAAATTGTTATAAAGTGATTAAAGTATATAAGTTACCACACAATGAATTTTAACTTATCAAAAGAAGAAGATATTATTACTAGAAAATCTAAACAATGTATCTACCACTTTTGACAAAACACAAAGCTTCCCATCAATGATTCCATTTAAAACAAATGTCAGAGAAACATAACACAAAGATTCCGATCAATGATTCCATTTTATACAAATGTTCAAGCAACATCACCTCGAGCATTAAACAAAAATCAAAGGATAAAAACAAATAGAAAATATAACATTAGATGAGTAAGTGCAACAACCCGTAGGATGTTGGGTTCAAATATTTCCCAATCTAGAGGATTAGAATTCCCACCTACCATGGTGTGTCCCCCATAGAAAGGCTCACCTTAAACATATAGGATCATAATGCCCACCTACCATGGTGTTTCCCCCGTAGAAAGGCTCACCTTAAACATATAGGACATATTCTTGTGATTTGAGCAAGTTATAATCAACCTAACAACTTCATGGAATTCCTCAAAACTGCTTTCACCTGGGCATAACTCATGTTTTAAACAATTTAAGGTTCATATTGAATGTTGCTCGAGGGATGCATATTTGAAGAAATTCAATGCATTGTAGAGGAATACGATAGGATATAATCAACCCACATGAACATCAATGGAATATCAGTAAAGTTTATTATGAAATCAAGTCTGAAAACTTACTGCGAAATATTATATTTGAAGAATGCACAAAATTCTAATAATCTACTAAATCAAGATTTTCTAAACAATTTCCATTGTCAGTGTTTTGTTAATCACATAGCTTTTTTTCCAGAAATGTTAATCACATAGTTTTTTTCCAAAATGAAAATTCCCACAAAAATTTTATTTATATAAAAAAAGATTTTTACAATCGCAGTGCAGCTTTGTTCAAAATCTGTTCCGTCCACAAAGGTTCCCATACTGAAAAAACTCATAACCTAATCCAAAACAACGGATCCCAAAATCAAAACTTGTTACTTCTCAATCCTAATGTGGAAAGGCAGAGTTTAAAGATACTCTGACCAAAAAATCTGATACAAAAGTATAACAAAGGATAGAAAATAAAAACATCCATGACACAGGGACAACAAGCAAGAAAAACAAATCCAGACTATGATCTGCCATTAATTGCTACACTGGATCAGAAATTGGAGAAAATTATAAAATATCCACATGGAAGATTTGCCCATCAATCTTTCCATCCCATTTAAAGTAAGTAATCTTTCCTTTTGTCGTCGTGAGGGTCTTTTTTGACAGTTTATCAGCCTCCGTATTTGCTTCTTTGTAGATATGATGAAAAGAGATACCATTGAAGAAACGGATCAGGTCCTTTGTTCTCTATTTCCAGGCTTCAACGTTGATAGATTGCAGCATTCCTTTCTGATCCAGCCAGTCAATTATCACCTTTGAATCCCCTAAAACCTAAATATATTGAAGATTCAATAACTTTGAGATAGCAAGCGTGGCCCAGGCTCCTAGCAACTCAACCTTTGTATTTGTTCATGTGCAACAATTGAAAAACCAATGAAAAACTTGGGCATTAATGGTTTTTATCGTTCCCCCTACACCACAATTTGTGCCTCCAGCCACCGCAGCTCCATCAAAGGTGGCCACGGAATAAGCCTCCATCCTCAAGGTCAGATTTTGACACAAGCGAGTAGTATTTTGCTCGTTCTTGTTTTTACTGAACACTCCCAAGGTTTTTTTAACCACTGACCAGACCGAAGGGAAATGTCCTTCAAATAAGCACAAGTTTCATTCCTTCCAAAGGAACCAACACAACAAAAGCGACAATCTATTTGAAACCTGTGTGTCTGAATCTGAATACCATAGGTCCATACAAGTTTGTAGCGTGTATCCTATCCACTGGCGATTAAAATGAAGGCGCTACTCACATTTGTTCCAAACCGATTTTGTGAAGAAACACTCTATGAAGAGATGTTTGATATCTTCCGCTTGTTGACCACATAAAATGCAATAACTCGGTCCTGTCCATCCCTTCTTCTGTAAGATATCCCAAGTAAGAATTTTATCATTGATTGCCAGGCAGAAGAATAAAATTACCTTCAGAGGTAAGTGCTAGTTCCAGATATGACTCGGCCATCCATTTAATGTTGGTAAATCCTGTAGAGATAAGATAGCCATATAAACATTTTTAACTGTCATAATTCTTTTTTTGTCTCCGCCCATCTAGATCAAGAAGTCTTCATCATTTAAGCGTAGAGTTACACTGGCTCCATTTAATTATGTTATCAACTTTATCCAATCAATAGAGAGGTGCCCTGTCAAACCCAATTTCGTGCCAGTTTTCCAAACCTCCACTCTCGTTATCGGATGTTTAGGCGATGAGGCTTGAGCCAATACAGAAATCAAATTTTTATTTAATTGTAATATTGTTTATGTTTTAAGAAGAGATTTTTCCCCCAAATCTAGAATACAATCTCTCCCGATCTCAACTTTAAAACCGACCCCTGGACACCAACTGAGCCAATGGAGGATATAAGGAAGAGAGCGTAATAGACTTGACCAAATCCTGGAAGCCGAAATGCACTGATGAGAAGGCTTCCTAAGCCAGGTTTGTAATGGAGTGTTCTGTAAATATTTATCACAAACCACCCTGTGACAAATAATATCACGGTTTAGAAGCCTCTAGAGAGTTGTTGTATTTAATGCAGTATTGAAAATAAAAAGATTCCTCAGTCCCCATCCCCCGAGTTTTTTTGGTCTAGACAAAATTTCCCACCTGCATAGATGGTAATGATGGGTCTTCGACTAGCCATTCCAAAGAAATCGAAACATCACATGTCTGATTCTATTTAAAACCGATCAAGGCAGGGCTTCCAATGACATCCAAAAGACTGGTTGAGCTTCAAGAACTGACTTTACCGAGATGTATCTGCCTCTCAACGATAATCTTTTGTTGCACCATAGATCCACTTTCTTTTGTAATTTTGAAATTAACTAGTTCTAATCATTAGAAAATTGCGCCCCAAACTTTAAAAAATATCCTAGATACTTGAATCCCTCTGCAAGATGGCTGAAATTATAAGGTAGAATCAGTTTATAAGGATCTAAATCGGCCTCCAACAGTCCATCAAAAAAAATTGCAGTCTTTGAAAGATTTATTGATAGTCCAGACACTTTACAAAAGAGGTTAATAATCCTAGTTATTTCCTGCCAATCGTTGATACTGGCCTTTGATAAAATGATAACATCATCCACAAAAAGGATAAGTAATACTTTTATCATCCTAGAGACTTTGATACCTGAGACTGTTCCTCTTACCATACTATCTTTGAACATTAAGCTCAGGCCTTCCATCACTAGAATAAAGAGCAACAGGGATAGTGAGCAACCTTGGCAGACTCCTCTTCCGCTCCTGAAAAAATCAGTGGCCTCCCCGTTTATTAAAACTGAAAAGGATATCGAAGTGACACAAGACAATATCCAATTTGTCAATTTAATCCCTGCTCCAATTTTTAGGAGGATCAATGTGAGATATTCCCAATCAATACTATCTTTCCTTAAATCCAATTTCAATACCAAAGCCTTTAATCTTTTATTTTTTATGCTGTGTAAAACCTCATGTGCCGTGCTTACTGCATCTTGGATCCTCCTTTCCTTTAAAAAACCTAATTGTTATATAGAGATAGCTCTGGAGAGAAAAAGTTTTAAACAGTTAGCAATTATCTTAGATATTATTTTGTAGCATAGGTTGCATAATGAGATTGGCCTAAAATCGTTCGAAGGAAGATGGGTTATTGTCCTTTGGAATCAAAATAAAAAAAGTAGAGTTTAATCTTTCGAAAATATTCCCCGTCTTCTCAACTCTTCTACCATAGCAAGTAGATCTTCTCCTACAAGATCGAAGAAAAATATAAAGAGCTCGACCGTCCAGCCATCCGGCCCTGGGCTTTTTTCTTTCTTGACAGCGAAAAGAACAGCTTTCACTTCCTCCAAAATAACAGGTATGAACAGCGAATCTGCCTCCTCTTCGTTTATCATCTGTGGATAAAATTCCATAACATTTAATTGTTCAAAAGGACTCAGGACAGTCGGCGCCTTATAAAAATCTTTGTAGTAGTTTACTGCTGCTCCCTTTATAGATTCCTGTTCCGACACAAAATCCCCTTGACCATTTTTTATTTGCCAGATATGTTTCCTTACCCTATTATAACTTGTTAGTTTATGAAAATATCTGGTATTTTTGTCACCGCTGGAAAGCCAGAGAGCCCTGCGCCGCAGCCTCCATTTATTCTCTTCTTCTTTTAATAATGCATTTCGTTCCGTCTCTAAAATCCTCAGAGAAGTAGCAAGTATAAGATCAGATGGCTCGCCTTCCATAATATTAAGAGTATTCTTTATTTCTTCTAATTCTAAGCACAACAGCTTTTCTTTTCTTTGTTTCATTGTGTCTTTTAACCACCGTTTAGTTTGTTTTTTCAGGACCTGCAATTTCCAATTGATCCGCCTCTGTTTTCCACTTTCTGTCAGAAACAACGGGTCATTCCAAACTTTGTACACTTTCTGTTAATCACATAGCTTAATATACTTGCTTCATATAAAAGAAATTTTTTTATTTCTACCCTCATCTAAACATATTAAGAAATAGGTAGAAAAATATACAATAGAAAATATTATTATTAAAAAAAAAATACACCTTTTGTTATTCAAGGTTACACGTTTTTATAACAAACTGTAAATATTGGAAAAACTTGTTTGGCACATTGGAAACACTTTTTTAAGACAAAAATATGTAGATATTGGATGTTGAGTACCAATAGGGAATAAAGTAAAAAATTATTTCCATGAAAGGATCCTTCACTTCTACTTCTCCTGCTGCTTGTTTTGCTACTTCTCTTGCTGCTGGTCCTGCTGCTTCATCACCTGAATAATCTACTGCGGAATTATATCTTTATTCAAAATGAATTGAATAACTAGTTGGGTGTTGGCCTTTCTGGTTGAAATAATATTTATTTAGATGTAATTTCACATCATTCAAACTATCAAGCATTCATATTGGTTGTGTATGAAGTTGATATAAGTATGGTAGAAAATAAAATATTTAACACATATATGTAAATTTAAATTTAAATTATAAAAGTATTTATATTTCTTAACATGGAGGTGTAGAATTGGATGTTTAATGTGAGTTTAGTTTGAGTTGGGCGTTGGAATGTACTTTTTGCAAGCATGTGAATCCACAATTGATGTGGGATAGCTCGTAGGCTTGATGGAAGGAACGAGTGTTGCAATGTCAAGATGAGAAGAAAGTTGTAACCAGTCCACTTCCTAATCATGCATATGTGGCACACCCAACTACCTTTATGAGATAGCAAGGTACAAACAAAGTATAATTGAATGTAATGGCTTGATATAGAGATTATGTGTTCATATGCTCTAACACACAATTATTCAATGTTCCACCAAGTTCCTAGGATGTGAGGACATGAGAGCAGGGAAATGCATAAGGGGATGTGTGGAAACACTCCCCAAATTCTAGGGAATGTCATATGGGATGTCGAGGTTTCTTAAACCCTACTCAAAATATTAAAAATTAAAATTAAAATATATGAAAACTGAAACATAAATCATTGAAATCTTACACATAACAATGAACCAATAGCATGCATCATTAGATGTAACATAGTAGATCATAAATTATACATGTAATATTGATGTAATAACATAATAATCATGATTTACAAATCATTTATCACCATTGTATTTCTCATCATATTTAGACAATTCAAAAGATATAAATCTAAGTCTTAAGATAATTGATCTAAGAATAAGTCAAATGACAAAATAAACATCATTACTCAAGGCAATGCCCTACTGGTCTCTACATTCAACTACTACACGAAGGATTAAGGACCAACCATGGGAATGTCGCTATAATCATTTGCATTCTCTAGAATATTCATGGCACGCCAATCAACCCGAGTTATGCCTCATTAGGTCCCTCCTCATCTACCTATGCATTAGCTTTACATTCATTTTATTATTTGTTTTCCTTGAAAAAGTAAATTTTGATCAAAAGGAAAGGTGGGAATGTCTCATTTTTTATGGGGATGTTCCCTACTATATCATCTTGTGTTCCCACCAAAAGGGGATGTGTGGAAACATCCCCCTTGGAGTACCCATGGATGTCTCGGGAGTATGGAGAGCACATCCACTACGCTTGGGAACACATCCCCATGTAACACTGCAATTCCCCATCATCAACTCTAACTTACACATATGCCTCATACACTCTAGAAACTATTGGGCACAATGTAGACTAAATATGTTAGAGATATTGAGAATTCTAATTCACATATTTTCCTCAAACACATTGCCAATTGTTGGGATCAAGCTTTCAGAAGCTCTATAATTAGTCTACGTTGTTGATTAGAGAATTGAGTGTTAAGGTAGATAAAGGATTAGTCTTTGCATTAAGCTAGTGCATTCAAAAAAAATGTTTTTGCCATTATGTCTTGGGGAGGTGGCTAGGTACTTGAATATTATGTGAAACCCAATAGAAATATATTTGTTGGTTTGTAAAACAAAAATTTATATATGGTAATTATGGCAATGTTTTGTCTTGTGTAGATAGAAATATAGCGCAAAGGAAGAAGAAGTAACCATATAACCCACAAGTATCTAACTTGAACAACAACATCTAAGGAAAGGGAAATTTCTATGCCTTTGGCAATTACAAAAGCTTGTGAATTAATTATATTCCACATGATTACAAGAACTTTGTTGTTGGACAATGACTCAACCCAAACCTGCAACCATTTGTGTGTTCAATGAGAAAAACTGTGCCAAATGCATGGTAAATAAATTGAGAATAAAACACACTAGATAGAATGTCATAAAAGGCATGAGAAAAAGAGCATACAAATTTTGAAACTATACATAACACTTTACACAAATTAATATCACAATTGGATGCGTAAAGTATAGGGTATAAAATTTACATAATTTTGTGATGAATTAATATTCACATAAACTTAATATCAATCTATAAAATTCCATACCTCAAGGACTCCTTGTTGGATGACTTTACTCACTTGAACTCTTAAGGAATATACACAAATTCCAAAGAGTTGGGAGATATAAATTAATACAACATAGTCCTTGAAACTTACATTGAAAATTCCTTCTTACAAAATATTGTGTAAGTAGTCGACCTTGGTTAGCATTAATGACTTCACTATTGCCTAAAATCTCTAAAGTTTCTATGGTTATAGACCTTATATCACATCCATTTAGCAGGGGTGCCTACAAAATACAAGATTATCAACTAAAGCATAATGAGACATCGATAGCAAAGACTTGTATTTATAGATAGATACATATATAAGAAATAGAAATTAATTCATTATTTTGTTATATATACTATGTTTTACTTTGCTCCATTTATGCATGGCCTATTACCTTCATTAAAGTCCATATGATGAAGTCTGGTTGTATTCTTCGATGCTCATATTGTCATTTCCAGCCTCCAACATAAGAGAATTTGGTTCAGGAAATCACCATGATTGTATTCATCGGTGTCTATGTTGTCATTTCCAACCTTCAACATAGGAGGATTTGGTAGGAAATGACCAAACACAAAGTGAAATTTGGAAATGGAGATATGAAGTCCTCATAGAAATATTAGCCAAAACAATATGGCCATTTATACGATATCAATGGATTTGTTGATTTGCTATTCCATCCATTGTTCCCTAAATAAGCTAAGCATTGGTTTTTTGGGTCAGTGCTAGATGTGATGCTCAAATAAACAATTTATAGTAAGAATACTCTTAAAAGAGAAAAAAATATTTTATACACGAGAATTTGTTTTATTCTATTATGACCTTTTAGAAGATAGTATATTGTTTCCATGCATATATGCAATCCATTACCTATCCCAATTGTCNAATAAACAATTTATAGTAAGAATACTCTTAAAAGAGAAAAAAATATTTTATACACGAGAATTTGTTTTATTCTATTATGACCTTTTAGAAGATAGTATATTGTTTCCATGCATATATGCAATCCATTACCTATCCCAATTGTCTTGAAAGTCTCTTGTTGTTCAATCCATTACCTATCCCAATTGTCTTGAAAGTCTCTTGTTGTTCTGTTTGCAATTATATTCACTCCTAAAAAATCAAAATACAAGTTATATGAAGTAACATTTGACTTGGAAACAAAACTTTGCTTCTTTAGCTAAACATATATATTACAAATGAATCTTTTATGATTCACACAATGAATAGAATATAGGGAACCTACCTTACTAAGAGCTTCACTCATTTTTACGTACTTTTATATTTTCCATAGAAGTTTAATACATAGGTTTAAATCCATAAAATCCATGTATGGAAGGATTACTCAAATGTAATATTCTTCCATGCATTTGATTAACTTATGCAACACAAATAATATGTAGTCTTGTGCATAACATAATAATATACAGAAATATACACTTGCATAGCATAATATAATTTAGCATATAAAAAGATACATTGTGCACAACATAAAAGCATATAGGAAGAACACTTAAGTTTTATAGAATCACCAATTGGTTGTAGACCTTAGATGTTCTACCCAATCATAGACATTGTTGTTCTAGATCTCTCAACAACAGGTCACCCTCGAGCTGGGCTTAGGACTAGATCAGGGAAAATTATACCTAAACCAACTAAGGTCTCAAAGTCAACGAAAGCAATGGCTAGGCCAATGTACCAAACTCCAAAAGCAATTCCAACCTTCAACCTCTCATTCCCCATCAGCCTGCACAACCCAAGGAAGCATATCCCTTTCTATGCTCCACAGTCCCTCAGTCTATCCCTCTTCCCTTCCAGGACTCTAGTACAAGCTAGTCAGGAAGTCTCAAAGTTGTGTCTCTAGGAACTCCAACTGTTGTAATGGAGTCTCTAGGCACCCTCTAGGCTTCACACAAGGAAAACTATCGCAGACAATTCTCCCTCTAGGGCTCCAACCTTCCCCAAGGCAACCCAAGGAGAATTGTTCACCCAAATCCACCTAGGATTCTCATGGTTCACAAGAAAATAGGGTTACCATGGCTCACTAGCTCACACCCCACATGCAAAGGTAACAATGGAAAAGAATGGACATATTTTCCACTGAGTTCCCATATAAATATGCATGTCCCCTTTTTGACAAATGGCACTCATGTAGCCACCTTCCCATCCCTTAGGATATAATAACATGAAATAAGACTTAGGACTTATGAATATATTATTATATTCATTAGCTTAGCTCCTTGGATTAATTCCTAGCCTCATTTCCCTCTCGTAGAGTCTTAACCCTCCATACTCTTTTTCCCGCATTAGTCTGCGGCAATGATGCATTTTATTAATATATTAGAGTGTGATTAAAATTTACATTACAAGGCTCACCTTCCTTTCTGCATAGAGGATCTACAACCTAATATCACACAGGCACTCCGAGATGAAACATATATACATAGGCACTCCGACCCAAAAACCATACTGACTCACCATCCTATAAAAACATATTTACATATTCACATTTACAACTGGGTCAAACTGGGGGTATTACATTCCCCTCCCCCTTATATGTTCACTATCATCAGTGCATCATATAAAAATGTACATAATTTTTACATCAAAATGCTCAATAATCTCACAACTCATTGACTCCTATAACAATTCCAACCAGCAATCTCTCATTCCCCATTAGCCTGCACAACCCAAGGAGTGTACCCCCTTCTCTACTCCATAGTCCCTCAGGTTGTCCCACTTCCCTTCTTAGATTTGTGGCTCTAGGAAGTCTTAGATTTCAACACAGGATGGACAAGAAGTCTTAGATTTGTGTCTCTAGGAAATCTAGCTACAATGGAGTCCTCAACTCTCACTTTTCTTCTTTTGAGATGTAACAAGTCCATTGGACTTTACTCTTCTCTTCTCTTCTTATCTTGAGATCTAATTTATTTTGGTTGTAGCTAGTATTTCATTCCCTTTTCCTTCATAATACACCATCTCTTGGTGTTCTTCTTTCTAGGTATTCAGTTCATGAATTCATTCTTCAATTGTTCCTATAACAACCATCAATAAAACATACATGTTAAAGATATTTTCATATAGCATTTATATCATCTACAAGAGTTCTTAACTCCACCATGTAACATTTATTGAGAAACAAGTTGTAATCATAAGCCAATATGTATTTGTATGGTTGTTCTCATGCTTCACAAAGCTACCACAAGCAAGAATTCAACCTCTGACACACCCTCATGTTTCCAACCACATGCATTCTTAAGTTGCCTCTTCCTTGCTATACTCACCCTCCAGGCTCAAGAATCCCCTTCTGTGTTACACAGTTCCTCTGGCGATTCATCATTTTCCATGGTGTTCACCTGCAAGGAGAGCACCAACTTACTACCAACATCCATTGGTAGTCATTACCCAACAATTCATGGCAATCATAGAGCCCATTGTCATCACTGTGGCCTTCTTCTCATGCTTTATTTCTTTCAACCATCACTCGTTTTCATAGCTTTATTCCCCTAACAGAGCTTCCATGTAGTCCTTCCACATGTGACTACTTTAGCATGCAACTCTTTTGTTGCAAAATCTAACAACTCCTGAAATTTTCTCATATTCATGGGTTAGCAATGATTTCATTATTCTAGTTGTTATCATAATCGTTTCAATGAAAAATATAACATGTGCATGCATTCACCCAATACACTCCATAATTCCTTCAAGCACATACATATATATATCCACATGCATGGGTTCTTGTTCACCATTTGCACACTGTTATCGCACAGTTTGTAGGAAAGGTTTAATGTAGCTTGAAGACAAGGCTCAAACTGGCGTAACAGGAACTTCCCCACCCACTGTCACCTCGATGGGGAGCTCTTTCTATTTAGGGTGGCTAATCCCAAGGGAGACGTCCCTAGTAATCTAGGGTTCTGAAGGAAAAGGATCAGGGTGTAAGGCTCAAAGGTTGAGGTAAGCTTTCCCTTCACAGATTACTGCCAAAAGGATAGTCAAAGAAGAGATATTTCACTGAAAGAGCACCTGTTTGCGAGACAAGGCAAATGAAACTAAAATGTGCATACAGTGATTAGTACTTCAAAATATTAATGACTATCTTTAACATGTATGAGCAATAATAAATGTAATTATTGACGAAGTCAATGATTGCAATTAAAGCTAAGACTTATATTATTACTTCTTCAATAAATACAAAGAGATATTGGCATCCAATGTACAAAATCAATCCTTGTATTATCACAATGCAATAAATGCGCTCATACACCAATATTGTTGCTGCGTCACTATGCGGATGGAAGGTGACGTCAGCCCTATTTCTGGATGGTTTTAGCTAGACAAATAAGTGGATGTTTTGTTAAACAAGTCAATGAGATTGCTCAACACTTAAATGTTTGTCAAAGACAATAAAACCACACTAAACAAGGGTTAAAAGGAGGCTTGATGTCATCAATATTGTTGCTGCTACAAAGGTGATGTCAGCCCTAATTTAGGTTAGTTTGAGAGGCAAAGAGGTGGACGTTTTGCAAACTAAACCAACGAAAAATTTCAACACATCAATGCCAATTGCTAGATGACAAGGCCACAACGTTCTATACCAAGCAAGAGATCAAATAGGCTTGACGTCACTAGCTAGTTAGGGTTAGTAAAATTGCTAGGGTTAGTTAGGGTTTCAATTAAAGAGTGTTTTA
>ML799962.1:65941-81628 GCA_009831015.1 Picea engelmannii | reverse complement strand
TGATAAGATGGTGGGAGCGGACGATGGCTCTGCAAATCCCCTTTGGTGGCTAACCAAGACCCATGAATATCAGCTTGCTAAGCTACCCAATCAATTACCCCAACAATGGTCAAGTGGATTAGTGTAAGATCCAAGCAGTCATCGAAAATGAAAGGAACCTAATGCATATATAAGAAGGTTATAACAATCAAATATGACACATACCATGATACCTTGGACCAATTACTTCATGAAGCAAGAGTCCTCTCCGATACAAGCCCAGGCCGGTGGTGATGGAAACTGCTACTGTTGGCAGGACAAATCTGACGAAGAAGAAGAAAGATGGGCCCTCCAGGGCCATGCTCAAGTCAACCCTGCTCTCGGTACTCCATGTCTAGGACCATGTGGGCCTCTAGACATGATCTCCTAGTTATCCCTAGATATCGGGGATAACACACACTTTTATAAATGAATCATGAATACCTACTCAATGTGTTAAATTTATAGCAGTTGCAAGAGCCATTCTCCGGAAGGATGGCAAAGACCCTAGCCGAGATCTAGGGCCCCCAGTGCACTCCTGGGGTACTTGGTCTGGGACCAAATAGTCAGTGCCATGGAAAAAGACCCTAGTTGTGAACTAGGGCCCCCAGTACTCCCCTGGGGTTCTTGGTCTGGGACCAAGGAGTAAAGACCCCTGAGAGGGCCCCCAGTATATGATTGGGGTTCTTGGCCTGGGACCAAGCAGTTAAAGCCCCTAGATATGTCTAGGGCCCCTGGACATGGTCCAGGGTACCTATGACTAGGGCATGGGTTGATCCTTGGTCTTGTACCTTGGTGGATAAGACCCCAGAAATGTTTTGGGGCAACTTGATCCTTGATCAGGTATTTTGTTGGTGTATGACCCCTCTTGAAGGTGGGCATGACCACATGAGGGATGTATCCCATATGCAACGATGATAAAGTTAATAAGATCACCTTGAATATGAATGGACAAGTATTGCCACCAAGCTACCCCATCTAAACCCTCCTTTACCCTTTCTTGTGTTGGTTTGGGGTTTTGTTGTTTTTGTCTTAAGGGTTAAAGTAAAGTTTAAATTAAAATGTTAATTATAACATGTTTAAATTAACTTAATTTAAACATGTTATTTTTAATAAGTATTTTTAATTTAATTTCTTTTATTTATGCCCTAGCCTAAACTATTAAACTATAAATAACCTACCCTCTACCCTTCACATTACACACTTTTATTTTTATGCTCTTGAGTCTCTAAGGTGAGTGGATCCTCTCTCTTACTGCAGCCGTCTTTTCATTTGTTGTTGGAGTGTTTGTTGTATTGTTGCGGCTCCCCTTGAGGACTAGTGTGTTGCAGCTCCCCTTGGACTATGTTGTTGTGGCTCCCCTTGAGGACTAGTGTGTTGTGGCTCTCCTTGGACTATGTTGTTGCGGCTCCCCTTGAAGACTAGTGTGATGCGACTTCCCTTGTTGTAACTGTGTTGAGTTTTTTGTGGTGGCTCATCCCTTCTCTACCTGTTCTTCTGTCCTAACTCATGAGCAGTGAAGTGTAGTTGTTGTCTCTCCTTCCTAAGTTGTCGCTACCTCTCTCCTATGCAGATCTGTCCCTCAAATTGAGCCGCAACCCCTCTACTAATTTGTTAAGGTTGTCATACATATCAGTGTGCATGAGGGTTTGATCTTAGAAACTGTGCATGAGGGTTTTGATCATAGAAACTTCGTATGGGGGTTTGATTATAGAAATTTCATGTGTGAAGTCTAGGTGGCTTTTCTTCTTGGTGGCAAGAAAGTTTATTCTTATCTTGGCAAGAGATCCAACCTATATGGTGGATCTATGACTCTAAATTTTGTCTGAGCATAATTACAAATGGTACTGCATCTCTAGTGTGTGGCTGTGACCTCTTCAAAGGTAAGACTTCAAGGCAAGGTAAGTTATCTATTCAGTTTATCATTATCAGATCTGGATCTTGTTTTGAGTTTTTGTTTTGATCTATCTAGATATATATATCAGCATTGAATGTTATAGGTTATCAGATCTGGACTGTATCTTGAGTTTGGTTCTTACTCTTTGTTTCAGAAATTGCTATATTACTCATAATTATATTTGTGTTCATTTTGAGTTTAGATCTATATGAGAATTTCACCAGCATTATAGATCAGAATTGATGTTTATTCTAGATCTACTTTTAACTATATCTAATCTAGCCTAGATCTGAGCACACATGTGTGTTTTCTCTGTTCAAGTAGTGTAGATTTGTTTTATGGATATAAGATCTAGTTGTTATTCTCACTGAAATTTAAAAGAACACTTCGTTTCATCTTTACAGCCCTAATTCTAACACAATGCATCATAATATTTATTGCAAAATATTATGTTCTAGGTAATGCATTCCACCATGGTGAATTGGAAGGTCTAGCCAACACCTCGACACTTCATACATACACTTCCCTACTACTTTTTCAACCATTTGGATACCTTCATTTCTAGCCCAAACACAACACTAGGAATGTAATCCTTTGGTTCTCTTCAATGTTAGTTAAAAGGTTGTAATCCAAACATCAGTTATAAGTAGGAAGACCATTGGATAATTGTGTAGTGCTATAGCCTCTCCATTTCCAATCACATTATGGCATCACACATGGCTAGCTCTGCTAGCATCCATTTCTATAACAGGAGTATATCTCCTAACTTGCTTTGGTTATGAATTGATAACCAATATAACATGACATAACCACAGTGCATCCCAAACACATCAATTCAATTATAGAATTTTGTCTAAAGAACTCTTACCTCAATTCCCTTCAACATTCATGCATCATAAGAATACCAAAAACATACCTACATGATTTCCATCAATTTTCTTGATGCTACCTTATCAACTGGTATGTTATAGAGGCTTTCCGGTTCCCCTCACCAACCTTTTATTCAACTTTTTATCATTCTCATAGTTTTTCTCAAATGATTAGCAGTAAGATTTATTCAATAGTAAGTTGTAATGTTCCTGACTTGGCTAGTCTAGGAAACGTTGCTAATGTGTGTGTAGGATCAAAGGTTTACAGCATATAAATGATCATACAAATAATAAACGCGACAAAGGACTGCAAAGTTTGTATTATGATATCTCTATGGATTACAAAATGGTCCAATGCAGCTGAATAACTGACAATACTCGACTAGATCAACATACAAAGGATCTTAGCCGGAATATAAATAAGCAACTGCGGCTTAATAAAATAACAACACTCAACTAGATCAAAAGACAAAAGGATCTTAGCCGAAATACAAATAAGCAACTAAAAGATAATACCCGGAATATGGGAGCATTGCGGAGTCAATGAAGAATGATGGAAGACATGGATGATCTTCCCGGTGACTAGGGTGTGTCTTTCAACACCGAAATCAGCTAACTGGTGTCCTCCTCCTAGAATACACTAAACTATCTCTCCTGAGATGCGTCTCTTCTCCTCAATGACAAGTCATAATCTGCATAATGATGAATTAGGTCGCTGACCCTTCTTTTATAGCTTTCCAAAACCCTCAATCATGTTGAAACCCTAATTCACTGTTGACTTCTATTTTTAGCTCATAATAACTTAAAAGCGTTGTTAACCCTTGTTAGCTCAATGTCACTTTCCGAATATAACACATGTGACTAGAGTGACCTCTAGTAACCCTGTTTACCCCTCTTTGGCCCTGGCTATAGTCTAACGGGGTGGTTTAGACCATTAAGCCTCNCCTGACTTGGCTAGTCTAGGAAACGTTGCTAATGTGTGTGTAGGATCAAAGGTTTACAGCATATAAATGATCATACAAATAATAAACGCGACAAAGGACTGCAAAGTTTGTATTATGATATCTCTATGGATTACAAAATGGTCCAATGCAGCTGAATAACTGACAATACTCGACTAGATCAACATACAAAGGATCTTAGCCGGAATATAAATAAGCAACTGCGGCTTAATAAAATAACAACACTCAACTAGATCAAAAGACAAAAGGATCTTAGCCGAAATACAAATAAGCAACTAAAAGATAATACCCGGAATATGGGAGCATTGCGGAGTCAATGAAGAATGATGGAAGACATGGATGATCTTCCCGGTGACTAGGGTGTGTCTTTCAACACCGAAATCAGCTAACTGGTGTCCTCCTCCTAGAATACACTAAACTATCTCTCCTGAGATGCGTCTCTTCTCCTCAATGACAAGTCATAATCTGCATAATGATGAATTAGGTCGCTGACCCTTCTTTTATAGCTTTCCAAAACCCTCAATCATGTTGAAACCCTAATTCACTGTTGACTTCTATTTTTAGCTCATAATAACTTAAAAGCGTTGTTAACCCTTGTTAGCTCAATGTCACTTTCCGAATATAACACATGTGACTAGAGTGACCTCTAGTAACCCTGTTTACCCCTCTTTGGCCCTGGCTATAGTCTAACGGGGTGGTTTAGACCATTAAGCCTCCTTTTCTGGAGCTCCTATTTGGAAAGGGACATTGCATAAGTTGTAATCATTTAAACCAATACTTATTTGTATGGTTGTTCTCGTGCTTCACAAATATACCACAGGCAAGAATTCAGCCTCTGACACACCCTCATGACTCCAACCACATGCATTCTTAAGTTGCATTTTCCTTTCTATACTCACCTTCCAGGCTCAAGCATCCCCTTCTCTACTACACAATCCTATGGGTGATCCATCATTGCCAAGGTGTTCACGTTCAAGGAGAGTGCCAACTTACTAATAGCATCCACTGATAATCATTACCCAACAATTCACGGAAATCATAGGGTCCAATGTCATCACAATGGCCTTCTTCCTGTGCTTTATTTCTTTCAACCATCACTCTTTTTCATATCTCTATTCCCCTTATAAAGATGTCGTGTAATCCTTCCACATGTGACTGCTTTAGCATGCAAATTTTTTGTTGCAATATCTAAGAGCTCCTAAAATGTTCTCATATTCATGGATTAGCAATGATTTCATTCTTCCAGTTGTTAGCATAATCATTTCAATGAAAAATATAATATGTGCATGCATTTACCTAATGCATTCTATAATTCCTTCAAGCATATACATATGTATTTGCATGTAAGTGTGCATATTCCTCACTTGCACACTTTTATAATGTATTCATGCATACCTACTCAATGCATCCTTGCATAAATTTCAAAATACTATATTTCCAGGTCATGCATTCCACCATGGTGAATTGGAAGGTCTACCCAACACCTTGAAACATCATCCATACACTTCCCTACTACTTGTTTGACCATATGGATACCTTCATTTCCAAGCCAAAACACAACACCATGAATGTAATCCTTGGGTGCTCTTCAGTGTTTCCAAAACGGTTGTAATCCAAACATTGATTATATGTAGGAAGACCATTGGATAATTGTGTAGCACTATAGCCTTTCCATACCACATTGTAACATACCCAGTACCCTCTGATCGTTGTTAAGAGTGCAGGATACTTTTGAATTTCACAATTTTTCCATTAATTGTAATTTGATACCAAAATATAACTGTCTAGCCATCCTACAGTCTAACATTTTCACATAAATTGTGTTGATATCACATTGTAACACACCTCATACAGACTTGTGGGCATATGTCATTACAATTCAACCTCTATATAAACTATACTTTTAAAATTATTTAACCTCGCTCATAAATACTCTAATACCATGAATATTTATGCCCAACATGACTCTAAAACCAACTGGAAAATTCTCAGACCCCTAGTTTAAGCTCTGAAATCAATTTGTAATAATATGCCCCGCATATGATAAACATATGCAGTCCAAATAACATGTAGTCTCATGCATAACACATAATAATATAATTAAATATACACATGCACAACATAATAGAATTCAACATATAAAAAGACACATTATACAAATCATAAAAGCATATAATAAGAACACTTATCTTTTTATAGAATCATCAACTGGCTATGGAGCTCAGACATTCCACCCAACCATAGACACGGTTGTTCTAGCTCTCTCAATAGCAGGTCACCCTAAACTAGGGCTATGACCCCACTAGAGAAAAGGCCACCTAAGCCAACTAAGGTCTCATAGTCAGCACAAGCAATGGAAAGGCCAAGGTACCAAACTCTAGCAACAATTCCAACCTACAACCTCTCATTCCCCATCAGCCTGCACAATCCAAGGAAGTTTACCCCCTTCTTTTCTCTACAACCCCTCTGGCTATCCCACTTCCCTTCTAGGGCTCCAGTACAGGCCAACCAATAAGTCTCAGAGTTGTGGCTCCAAGAACTCCAGTTGTTATAATGGAGTCTCCAGGCACCCTCCAAACTTCATACCCAGGGAAACCTATCCCAAACAATTCTCCTTCTAGGGCTCAAGTCTTCCCCAAGGCAACCCAAGGAGAATTGTTCACCCAAATCCACCTAGGACTCTCAGGGTTCACAAAGAAACACGGTTACCATGGCTCACTAGCTCACGCCCCACATGCAAAGGTAATAATGGAAAAGAATTGACACTTTTTCGACTACATTCCCATCTTAAATATCCATGTCCCCTTTTTGAAAAATGACACTCATGTAGCCATGTTTCCATAACTTAGGAACTTAGAATATAATAACATGAAATAAGACTTAGGACTTATGAATAGATTATTATATTCCTTGGCTTAGCCCCCTGTCTGAAGCCCCTTTCCTTAAGCCCTAGTCCCCTTTCCCTCTCGTGGAGTCCTAGTCCCCCATACTCTTTTGTCTGACTTGGTCTACAACCATGATGTATTTTATTAATACGTTGTATGTATATATTACAATATAGACACTCTGGCCTTTATTCATCCCAGGCTCTCCAACCCAAAAGCATTGCAGGCACTCTAGCCTAAAACATATTGGCTCGCCAACTTCTAAAACACATGTACATATACATTTACAACTGGGGTCAAACTCGGGGTATTACATTCTCTTCCCCCTTATTTTTGCATTGTCCTCAATGCATTATAAGCAAATACAAAATCAAAATACTCAATAATTTGACAGTTTAATGATTCCCGCAACAATTCCAACCAACAATCTTTCGTTCTCCATCAGCCTGCACAATCCAAGAAAGTACCCCTTCTCTGCTCCATAGCCCCTCATGTCGTCCCACTTCCCTTCAAGGGCTCCAACAGAGGACAGACAAGAAGTCCCAAAGTTGTGGCTCCAGGGAATCTAGCTACAATGGAGTCCTCAACTCCCACTTTTCTTCTTTCAAGTTGTAATAGGCCCATTGGACTTTATTCTTCTCTTCCCTTCTTATTTTGAGTTCTACTTTCTTTTGGTTGTAAGTGGTATTGCTTTGCCTTTACCTTCGAAATACACCATCTCTTGACATTCTTCTTTCTAAGTACTCAATTCATGTCTTTGTTCTTTAGCTATTCCTATAACGACCATCAAGAAAACATATATGTTACATCTATTTTCATATAACAATTATATCATCTACATGACTCTTTTTTTCCAAGTGAGTATCATCATCTACATGACTTCTCAACTCCCCTATGGATGCTACTAAAATATTGCTCATACGTTTTCCCCAATTATCTCTCAAATAAACAATTTCAAAATAACTAAAATTCAACACATAAGTCTTCGGCCATCATTGCAATTATGGTGATTAATTAACATAACATGTGGATGAATCCACTAACATAATCGTGGTATTTATATCTAAATTGACAACACCATAAATCATTATGGTACAAGAATAAGATCCTCAATTAATACAATACAATAAAATAGAACACAACACAGTAGTATACCAAATGCTTAAAATAAAATAAATCTTGACCATTAAAGCTCTACACATTTATTAATACAATAATAAACCACCTTTACAACTTTTGGTGGTGCAAATTACATGTTTTCTCTTGGACAAAATTATGATGCTACTTGAGAACAATGCTTAAACTTCTATTGTGCTCAACCTCTCTGTATTGAAAGGTAATTCAACCTGTGTTAGTTCCAATGGGCTTCAAAGTTATCACCAACCATAGCATATCTTGTATAATAGAACTCTAATAGAACGCATGCATGAGGTTAGTCTCTGAATTTGTACATGTTTTTCTTTCTCCTATGAATGTGTAGAATAGGATTAACTACCAATTTGATCCTACAATCTCTTCATCGCATAGGGATCTTTGAGCAACTCATGTTAGTAAAAACAAAATTTGGATTGATTGAAGTTGAAGAATTACAAAACTATTTGATAAAATGGCAGAGGCCGAGACATACAAATATAACTGCCTTGAGAGTTCCCTGTGGGATTTTGGTGTCCATCTTATCAGTCTCCACGATCTGGAGCAGCACATCAACTAAATCTTTAACATTATCTATCTCTTCCTCTGCTTGGCCCTTCAAGGTCTCATAAGCTTTGCGATGATCAACATGGTCCTCTATTATTTTCTCTATGAATACATCGAATGTTTCGCTAGCTTTTTGCTCAGAGCTTTTACATAGAGTCTCTTCACCTCCGAAATGGGAAAATCTCAGTCCAACTATTCAAAGCTTGAGATTAGTGAATAAAAGCAAAGCAGGCATAACAAATACACACTATTCAAAGCTTGAGATTAGTGAATAAAAGCAAAGCAGGCATAACAAATACACAAAAACAACACAAAAACAACACAAAAGCCTGACAGAGCAACCGAAACCATGTAGCCATTACAGAACCCAACAAGGAAATTGTTGGGCTTTCTAGTAGGCGAATTTTAAAACCCTAAATACTAAACCSAACAGGGAAATCGTGGGGCTTTCTATTGGACAGGAATTCATCTTTTTCTGCAAGCRCACTCTACAATGGAGAACGGGGGATGGAATCAGTGGAGCCTTTGACAGGCGAGCGTGCCTACCCCGCGTGTTTTGCAAATTTTCCTTTTGCGGCYGCACAGACAGAATAAGCCTTTAAAAAGCCAAAACGTTGTGATGGATTATATGTAATGTAGCCACTAGGCTATGGACTCAGGTAATTGATAAATGTGTGAGTGTGTTCAATTTTCATGTCTATTATATAGATATTAAAATAAAAATGTTTTTGCAAATGTGAAGATTTCCACTATCATAGATTGACATTAAACCTGGATTAGAGATTGGCACTCGGTTGAGAACGAATGGTAGACAATGGTAGAACGATATCTTATAGAATTAAATAAGTTGAAGTTCCAGGGGCTGGAACAGTAATGGCGGCAACGAAACTGTAATGGGGGCAACCAATTAATGCATGTGACAGTGTGAGACTGGGAACAGTTAAGGTGGCAGAACAGGTCTGAACAGTGTTCACCGGGACGCGTGGCAGGAGGTAACTCCGGGTGGTAAACACAGTAACTCTCTCCAAAATGGAAGAAGCGGTCAGCGCTATGATGAGCCTGGAAGATGAGGAGATATGGAAACACTCTGGGTTCTTTGTCTCGGATGAGGAGATATGGAAACACTCTGGGTTCTTTGTCTCGGATGAGGAGCTGAGGAGTGGGACAGACCTTGTCATGAGGGGCAAGACAGCTGGGAACCCAACCCAAGATAAACTAGAAGTCAGGTTGGAGACAGTTCTTGGACGGAGTGCATGGGCACATAACAAGGAATACTATGGAAACTGTCCAGATGGGCTACATGCCAGGGTTGTGAAGGGGAAACAGGTTACGGCATCTCAAGGTGGAAGAGCAGATGCAGTCGGAAACGAATCAGGAAGCAACCCCCCCTGTTTACAAACTCTTGTCAGGACATCCATGGAGGAGAACCATCACTAGAAGCTGGGTTAAAAGACTCAGAAGGTGACTCCGGGGTACCTGGGAAGTTGAATGGCAAAAAAACAGAACAAGAACATGATAGCAACTGTAAGGAACAAAGGGCTAGTTGGGGAGATTGGAAAGGGAAAAAACTGTGGAAACCAAGGAAGGTCGAGCGAAAAATGGTCCTTGGAGGGGATGTAGGCCTAGAGGATGCATATAACTTGGCTATGTGTGCTCTAGTGGGAAGGTTCGCATACAGAGCTTTGGGCCGACAAGGTATAGCAAGCTGGGTGGAGAAAATTTGGAACCCATTACTAGGGTATACGCCGGAGATGGTGATACTCATTAGGGGGTGGTTCTGCTTCATCTTCAGAACTCTAGAAGACTCCATGAAAATCCTGCAGGAAACCTGGGTTTTAAATGGAGGCAACCTGGTGCTAAAAAGATGGCGAGTGGGTTTCGACCCTACATCGGAATACTTCCAGTTTAGGCACATTTGGGTGCTTTTACCAAGCTTACCAATACAACTTTGGAATGAAGGTGCATTTACAGCAATAGGGAATGAACTAGGGAGGTTTTTGTTTATGGAAGATTCAGCCTTAAAGGGAGTCGATAGGAGAATGGGAAAAATTCTGGTGGAATTAGAGATGTTCACAATGGGTTGTTTGAAGGACTTGATATAGAATGGAGGGGGAAAGATATATGGCCAAAAACTTGACTATATGGGCCTTCCTTTTCGATGCACTTCCTGCAAAAGGACGGGGCATTTACGTAAAGATTGCCAAGCAATAGTCTTAGATGAAGAATCAAAGTCGTCAATGCTCAGGAAGGAAAACTATAATGAACATCCGGGGGAGGACCCTTCATGGAGTGGGGAAGGCACTTCGTCAGAGGAGGCTACATCGAACCCAACAGCGGCTGACTCTGACTTAAGTAAGCTAAAACTACTCTGTCCCTCCTTCTTTTCTACTTTATCGACTTGGGAGATTGTTTGTTTAAATCTCTTAAAAACATCTCCTACTGGGGATTTTTTGGTAAATCCTGAGAGTCCCGTTAGGGAGTTGGTTAAGGAGGGTAATAACGACTTAACCATTGGAAGATCAGTTGTTAAATACTCAGGAATGTGTCGGGACTATGGGGAACCACCCAGAAGAGGAGGAGACAGGCAGCGAAGTGTTGTTGGGGAGGGAGATGGCTTCCCGAGAGAGCTCCTTGGAAGCTATTTTGGAGACTTTGGTACCCAGCTACCGAGACATGGTTATCAAGAAACCTTTGAAAGTTTATGAAGGGCGCAGGATGGTAAACTATGGGAATGAAGAAAAGACATACAGTGAACATGGGCTTGAGATGAGGTGTCCAAGAAGAGATTCAAAGAAAAACCACTGGATGGGGGGACTGGGGTTAGATTCTTCGCCCATTAAAACGAGAAGTGCACGCAAGAAAGATGTGGGAAGCAGAGGGGATTTGGTCATTCAAGGAAACAACAACACTAAACAAAGGGCTCTTAGAGGACTCAAAGCCCTAGCCAGAGCCAAATAATGAAACTTCTTTCACTAAACTTAAGGGGAGTTGGAGGGGCTCCTAAAAGTGCAACCCTCCGAAGATTATTGTCTTGTATTAAACCTAATATTCTATTTATTCAAGAAACTATGGTGGAAGGAGCCAAAGCAAGGGCCTTAGTCCCAAAACTCTTGCCTAGTTGGTATTGTTGTGCATCTGATTCGGTGGGACATTCAGGGGGCTTATGTGTGACTTGGAACCCAGCTAAGGCGGCCCTTCATCCTTATGTAACTTGTGCAGGCATTCTCCTTGAAGGCACTTTACTTGAGGGCAACAGGTCGGTCTCTCTCTTCAACTGTTATGGCCCTTGCACTGATAGGAAAGCTTTCTGGGAAGATGTTGTTGCAAGTGGTCTGCTAGCTACCAAAAATCTAATCCTTGTTGATGACCTTAACTTTATAGTGTCTGCTTGTGAAGTTTGGGGCTCAAAAGCCAGATTAGACCCCCTCGAAAGGTATCTTTCAGAATTCTGGACTGGTAGACATAGTCCCTTTAGAGTTTTCCCCTACTTGGCGCAATGGAAGAGGAGTAGAGAGTATAGAAAAAAGACTGGATAGGGTTTATATGTCGGAAGACTTGGTTTCATCAATTGGTAGGTACAGGTCCTGGATTTCCTATCCTTATTTTTCAACCATGCACTAATTGTACTGCAATTTGAGGAGGGACAGAGACCGGTAGCTTATCTGTTCAAACTAAATCCTATCTAGCTGGAAGAGGAGGGATTTAGTGAGATAGTTGATTCTTTGTGGAAGTCCAAAGAGTTCGACCCAGAACCCTTAGCAATGAGAAGATTAGTAGGAAAATTAAAAGTCTTAAAACAGAAAGTTATTGGGTGGGAGAAATTACAAAAGAAACTGAGGCTCCTTGAGCTAGTTTCAATTGAGGAGGAATTAGAAAATTTATACTTCACAAAACTCAGTGGGAGGGCCCTAGTGGATACTAACAACAACATCAAAGAGATGGAAGGGAGAAGACAGAAATACCTATTAGATAAAGAAGAAACTTGGAGACAAAAGAGTAGGGCCATTTGGCTCCAGCAGGGTGATCGAAATACAATAAAATTCTATCGATATGCTAGTCACAGGAAAAATCAAAATGCAATTTGGGAGATGAAGGATGAACAAGGCATCAACCACACGGGACAGGAAGACATTGAGTCTGAAGCTGTGAGATTTTTCAAAGCCCTCTATGACGACACAGAACAGAATGCAATTGTAGATCAGGTGAAGGTAGTAAAACATTATCCTTGTTTCTTCATGGAGATTGATGTACAAGAGCTTGAAAAGCCCAGTACGATAGAAGAAATCAAACTTGTGCTGAAGAGTTTTTCCAAGGACAAGAGCCCGGGGCCAGATGGCTGGACCGTGGAATTCTTCCTCAAGTTCTTTGATTTATTAGGGATAGATGTACATGAAGCAGTGGAGGAGTCAAGAAGCTCGGGTTCGATGGTAAGTTCTTTAAATTTGACTTTTTTAGCTCTAATTCCGAAAGTGGATAAGCCTGCAAGCTTTGGGGATTTTAGACTATTTCCATTTGCAATCTAGCTTACAAAGTGATTGCAAAACTCATTGGGATTTGATTGAAGCCAATATTGTCAAAAGCTTTATCAATAGAATAGTTTGGGTTCTTAAAGGGAAGGCAAATCGTGGATGTTGATGGTGTAACACAAGAATGCTTACATAGCATTAAATCCAAAAAGTTGAAAGCCCTAGTTTTAAAGTTGGATCTGCAGAAAGCTTAGGATTGCGTTAACTGGGACTTCCTTAGGTTAATTCTCTTAAAGACTGGTATAGGACTAAAGTCAACAAACTGGATTATGAGCTTTGTAAACTCGCCAAATTTTGCAATTCTGGTAAATGGAGGTCCTACCACATTTTTCAAAAGTGGGCGCGAGCTAAGACAAGGATGCCCCTTGTATCCTTTGATTTTCATCTTAGTTATGGAGGGACTGAGTTTAATGCTCAAGCAAACACTTTCTGATGGGAAAATCTCGGGGGTTAAGACCTCAAGACTTCTCAAGATCATCCTCCTTTTGTTTGTGGATGATGGCTTGATCATGAATAAAGTGAGGGCTTCAGATTGGGAGGAGATAGCTTCAGTAATTTCTTCCTTCTACAGAGCGTCAGGGTTGGTCATAAATCCACTAAAATCTTCATTGCACCACTCAGGTATTGAAGATACTAATCTAAATTCTTACAAAGCTCTTTTTCCCTATAACTTCGTTGGATTGGACGCAGGTCTTCGGTACCTGGGTCACTTCCTCAAGCCAACAATCTATAGGGTAGAGGACTGGCTTTGGCTCCTACAAAAATTCGAAAAAATGATCGGAAACTAGTGTCATCATTGGCTGACAGTGGGTGGGAGGCACGTGTTGGTTAAAGTTGTTCTTGAAAGCCTACCGGTATATTGGTTGGCGATAGCAAATGTACCATTCTCAGTCCTTAAGAGGATTAGGAAAATGATGTACAGGTTCTTGTGTTCGTGTTGTGGGGAGTCAGAGCGTATCCATTTATGCAAATGGGAGGACCTGTCAAAGCCTAAAGTCTACGGCGGTTGGGGTTTCAAACATTTGAGTTGGTTTAGCAAAGTGTTGGCTGCAAACACATTGTGGCATTGTCTAATGAAGGATGGGCTCTAGCACAGGGTCATTATGGATAAATATGTGCATTCCCAATCGGTGGCGTCTTGGCTGAGAATACCCTTCACGAGCACACCAAAAGCCTCAAACACCTGGAGGTGCCTCCACAAAGCTTTTCATGTGGTGGCTCATTGGACCGCATGGAGGCCTGGCTCAGGGATGTTTGTTTGTCTAGAGAAGCCACAATTCTGGGGCTGGCCATTTTATCAAGTGGACTCATCAGCTCTCTAAGGTCAAGAGGATACCATTTTCTATTCCAAATTGCAGACAAAGGCAACCAAAGACTTGCTTCGAATCAGTGGAAATCAACCACGGAGATGGGATTGGGTTGATCGGAGGCAGAAGAATGGGAGGACCACCGCAGAGCCCTGTCACATGAAGGCATACTTCTCACAGATTCCCTGGAGGAGCTAGTCTGGACAAGGAACTTATCCATGGGGATTATGACAGCAAAAAATGCCTATGACGCTATAGTGTCGAAAATATGGATAAGAAGCACCAACTGGTGGCACAACGCTCTATGGCAATGGGATCTGACACTTAAACTCAAACTCTTTACTTGGTTGTTGATGGAGAACATGATCCTCTCTTGGGAGAATTTGCAAAGAAGAGGGCGGCAGGGACCGGGCAAAAATGCCCTTTGCAAAAATGACTCAGACTCGTCACAATGCATGATGATACATTGTACTTTTGCCCAACAGTTTTGGACAGAGTTGTTTGCAGTACTTAAGATAAATACAGGTTGGACAGGTGGGAACCTACAAAAGCTCTTCAAGGATTGGTGTCACAAGCATCCATGTTGGCACATGTTGCCTTCTATTATATGCTGGCATATCTGACTGGAAAGGAACAAAGTGTTGTTTGAGGAAGGACAAAGTCACAGACTTCTATAGCTCGGGTGATCTACAGGATCTTGGGCTGGCTAGGGAAATCCAAGAAGAAGCTACATCCTACAACAAAAATAAAACTGCCTCCAAAGATATTAATGAGAAGACCAGCAAGCTGGTTTGACGGGGCTGCACAAAGAAACGGGCAGCTTAGCAAAGCAGGGGGAGTAATCAGGATAAATAGCCAAACAAGATACAGGTGGATGCTCAATTGTGGCCCGGGCACTAATACTAGAGCAGAACTCATAGGAGTATGGGCTCTGCTTTCCTTGGCTATATGTCTTCATATATATGATCCCCAGGTGGTTGGTGACTCAAAGATTGTTATCGACTGGTTGAACAAAACAAGCGACATTCAGGTCTTGGGATTAACCTTTTGGAAAGAGCGGATTGAGGCCCTCATCCCGGAATTTTCGGCATTAGACTTAATGCATTCCTACAGATATTTTAATCGGGAGGCAGATGTACTTTCCAAACAAGCTCCGGAACTACAGGAAGAGAACCTAAAATACTTTCGGATGGACAAGAAGGTCCATTCTCTTTTCCTATCTCTTTATTGATGCTTTTAGGCAGTCTAGATCAAGGCTGTTGGGAGCGCAGAGCGGGAGCGCGGAGAGGGAGCGGGAGCGGGAGCGGGAAGCGCATATTTTCAAAAATCTCCAGGAGAAGGAGCGTTTTTTATATAATACATAAAAATATATATATATTGATGCATATATATATATAAAACATACAGAATGTTGAATCAATTGCAAAAAACATGAAAACATAGATATAAGATCATTTAACTAATTGATTAGTGATGAATCGATGATCATTAAAGCATCAACCATTTAGTACATCCTACATAGTAC
>ML799962.1:52385-64652 GCA_009831015.1 Picea engelmannii | reverse complement strand
TGCACACCAAAACACCTTACAACTCCAACTTATTTTTAGGTTTTTAGAGGGTTTTAGGATGAACGCTCCCTCAAAAACCAGGGAGCGCAGTTTTTGATGAGGGAGCGCGCTCCCTAAAAACGCTCCTGAAGGGGAGCGCGATTCGGGAGCGGGTTCGAGGGGGGGGGCGCTCCCCAGCAGCATAGGTCTAGATATCTAGAATTTAACTTCTTGCTGGTTTTTGGATCTAGAGAGGCTGTATTTCAGGTGTTAAGGTGCTGAAGAGATAGGTAGGCCCCCCATTGTTAGCATGGGGCTGACAGAATTTGCAGAAAACTTGTTTTTTGGACGGAAAGTTACAGCGCTTGTCAAAATTTTGTATTTGTACAGTGATCTTTTATATAAATAATATATAAGTGAAATTTTCTATGTTAAAAAAAACAGAGATTGGCACTGGGAGAATTTCAAAGTTCAATTTTCATGAAATAATGGTGGAACTTACACAATTAGCTGGGCGATGGGAACAACAATCATCAATGTCGGAAGTGATCAGAAGACATGGATACCCCTCGAACATTGAAACAGATCAAAGCATCCTGTCCTGTAAATGAAGTCGCTGCCGATGCCTCCATGGCTCGGTCGTCTATAGCTATTGCTTGGAACAAGTTTAATTCTTCCTCAACAATATTGCTTCAACATTCTGAATTTGTGGGTATAACTTTCATGTTACTTTAGTTTTTCCCCATGTGGCCACAGGGTGCATATATATATATATATTTTTATATCTGGCTGAATAGGTAACTACATATTCAGTGACATGGGTTTCTTCCCACTGTCCGTACGTGGCACACAGGGTTAGTCAGGTTTGAACCAACAACAACTTTACAAGGACTACCTTAACAACTTCACAAGGAATACCTTAACAGTGCATTCTATCGCTCACTAATCTACACCTGAAGTTGCCACAGAATGTATAATTAGCAAGCCAATACCATGTGTCTTAGTTTCCATTTGTACTGTTCCTATTCTGGTTTCCAAGTATGTATTCCATCATACTACTGCAGGTGTCTATCCATTTACTAGAAACACCAATTCAATTCATGTAAGAGTAACAAGGGCATGAGTAACAGAGCCAGTTGGAGAAGGTAGCGGTTCCGGATCCGCCAAATCAATATGTAGAGCTTTCGCACCCATATTGAGATCCAGACCTTCCAGAAGCATAGCCCAAAGCAGCACATCTAGGTGTAGATGGGTAGCCATACTCAACACAGGTAGAGGTGGGTAGAGCAGTTCCATATTCAGAAGCAAGTCCCATACCCAGAATAAGATCCATATCCATAGATAGATCTGTACCCAAATGCAGTAGTTCCATTTACATATACTCTAACATCAGTTCCAGTACCACTTGCAGTAGTTCATGCTCGTGATTCAGTTGTTGACTCAGAAGCTTAACCCATTGAACTAGTAGCATAGGCAGCTACAGTAGTAGGTTCAAATGTCGATGAAGCAGTAGTATGGTATATAGAAGCAAAGGCACAACCAGTAGTTCCAGGTTTAGTCGATCCGCACGAGCAGTTAAAAAGCTACAGCAGTAGTTGTTTATGATCGAGAAGAGGTTGCGGTGGAAGAAGCAATAGAGTTGGTACCTTGGTGAATTAAATTGAGGTCAATATACAAAAGAGACCTAGTAGTTTTAACCGGCGTTGGTTAAACGTTCTATATTTTGGGTTTTTTTTTTGCCGAAATTTGGCAATGTAAATTTTGGAGAAAATGGATATTTTCTGAATTACATTTCTGAATAAATAGATTTAGCATGTTGAAAAAACTTGAAGTACTTGGATTATATAAATTTAACCACTCAAATCTACCTATCCAACCATTCCTCATAAAATTTCAAACAAATTCAAACAAAAAAAAATCAAAAAAAACTTCCAAAACATAAAACTAAAACGTTTAAACTACTATGTTTTAAACCTCCAATATTAGGTTGTTTTGCAAATAATGTCTGCGAATGCGAATGGTAACAGTGGGTGGCCACATTGACGACCCTAGCGGAAGAACTGATGGAGGAATTGTGCGAGTAGTTGGAGGAAATGGAATGCTGCTGGGTGTTTGTTGGTATTAGTAGTGTGTATGGGGAGTTTGGGTATACTTTCTTATTCGAAATTGATTAAAAAAATTGCAGATTTTAGTAATAGAGATTAGATATTTGAAAGATATTAAGGTTTTAAAAATGCTGAATCAATTTATATATTAAAATTTGATTTAAATAATATAAAATTATAATTTCACCTACCATTTTGGTATTTAAAAATTATGTACCTCGCATGCCTTGAAAACTGTGCATTTTGAATACACAACATTGCATCATCAGTTACTATGCACAGGTTCCAAGCTAGACTTGTGATATCACCGCTATTTACTCAGAGGACATGGATTTAACCGGAGTTAAAATACAAGATTATGTACCTCCCGTGCCTTGGAAACTGTGCACTTTGAATGCACAACGCTGCATCAGTTACTATGCACAGGTTCCAAGCTAGACTTGTGATATCACTGCTATTTACTCAGAGGGCATGGATTTAGCCGGAGTTAAAAATAATACTAGGCCACCATAAATTCATTAAAAATTCATAACCTGAAAATACCATGCATACACTATAAGGTTTATAATATTGGAAAACTCATATGTTTCAGGTCCAAAAGGCTTCCATCCATTCCAAAAGGCGTGTGTTTCAATAGAAGTTGACTGCTCTGTTCGCACTGCTTAATGGATCGACAGGCTTGGAACCACCCTTTCTCAAAACCCAAACCCTTTTATGGGAAAGGGAAGGGAAACCCCATTCATTTGCGCATACCACAGCAACGAGATCTATAGTCCTTCTATTATCAGTCGTTATCAGTCATTGTACTAGTGTGACCAGTTGGACATGATCGGCCATGGTCCTAATGTGACCTGGGATGGTATGTTGAAAGTAGTTAATGATTGTTATCAGATTAGGAAAGAGACGAAAGTGATTATATAAAGGTGTGTAAATTGGTTAATAATTGTTACATGGATTTAGCTTGGGTGGTTGGGCAGCATGATTGTTATCTTCTTCGTTACATGGATTTAGTTTGGGTGGTTGGGTAGCATGATTGTTATCCTCTTCACTATGTTCAATTTCTACAAAATGACATGTCGGTACCTAGGTACCTTGTGATAAGTTGTGATAAGGCTAAAAAAAAATGGATCCCGTGATTGTATAGTTTATGTATCTAGGAAAAGAAAAACACATCTTACTAAGATTCAAATAATATTTAATTGGGTCCATAGTTTTTAATCAACTATTGAAGTCATCACCTCTTATGAAACTACATATAAGTGTCACTATCCATTATGAGACCCCTTTGTTTATGGGACAATGGAACACCAAATTGGTGTATGAGACCCCTTTGTTTGTGGGACAAGAGACCCCATTGGTGTATGAGACCCCTTTGTTTGTGGGACAAGGGTCTTCATCCCGTAAAGTCTACGGAGATGTACATACCCTACCCCTTCTGGATTCGAACATGTGACCTCTTAAGAGGAAACACATGTTCTTAACAATTAAGCCCACTCAAATTATACCAATAAAAACTTAATGACCAATATTTTCCATAGTAACTTTATTATTATTATTTAAAATGAAATATTCCTATTATTATTTTTTGAAACAATATATTTATATTAATAGAGATAGGTTATTGTTCACTAGATGCAAGTTGTGATTAGTTCGATTTTTATAATGCATTGTCATTTTCACAAAGTTGTGATAACGTAAAAGTTTTATTTAAGTGTTTGATGTCAAAGATTATGGCATTCCCAAAGCATCAATTGGTAAGATATAAGATACAATGTATTTGGATATATTAATAGATATAATGTATTTGGATATATGATAACTTAGCAAAATATTCTAAACCTATAAACAATGTCCTTCCACGAAGAAGACATGCGTATAAATTTTTTAACTTATTGGCATGTGTGCTCGTCGAGGATTGATGGAGAGGTTGGTAGAATTGCATGAAAGACACGTGGTGGCCATCATCTTTTGAAACATAGGTGGTTCTCATGAATTACCGACTTGTTGAAATTTGTTCGCATTTATTGACGAAGAGTATGGTAGTCATATGAGTCCATTCCGGAAATCACATAATTGTTTGTTATTTCAAGCAAGCCATGAAAATGTAGAGTACACAAAGATAATCATCTATACTTTTTATAGTAAAGTGATTGGTAGGAAGAGTTTTCACATGTTTGTTGAAAATGTAGAGTACACAAAGATAATGATCTATACTTTCTATAGTAAAGTGAAAGTGAATTATTTGTTGGTAGGAAGAGTTTTCATATGTTTGTTGAATAAATATGTGGTTTGAGACAATTTGTGTAGAATGGTTAAACGATCTTTTTTATTAGAAATTGTTTTTTTTTTTTTAATGTGGAGTAATATCTCTATTATGTTTTATTCTTATTCATTCTCTCTTTATATACACTTAATTTAAGTAGGCAATTTGTTTGGAAACCAAGTTTTTCATTTTCAACATTTTTCCACAATTTACTTGAAGGGATCTAACATTCTCACTCCAAATTTAAAAGATTTTGATGGGATTTTTAGCATATTAGAATATTTGTTCGTTGCCATAAAGATAAGTGAGGAGAGTTGTTGGGACAACTTGTTTATGGAAGAATTGTTGAAAGCTCATTCAACTAAGTTTGGATTCATAACAGAGAGTGCATATAAGTTTAGGCTTCAAGTGCCAGTGTCAAAGGTTACCCATGACCAAAATCCTCGCTTTGTTCGCTATGGATTTTGTCTCGATAATGAATGCTTCTACCCTGCCAGGTGTTGCACTCATGC
Source organism: Picea engelmannii (assembly GCA_009831015.1). Classification (NCBI taxonomy): domain Eukaryota; kingdom Viridiplantae; phylum Streptophyta; class Pinopsida; order Pinales; family Pinaceae; genus Picea; species Picea engelmannii. The sequence goes on along the minus strand of ML799962.1, from coordinate 59,793 downwards.
TTTCTTTGTGTAAGTTTTGGGTATTTGAACACATGTAAGATGATCTATAAATTGTTGTGGATATTCCACTAGAACAGTTCATCACAATAGATCTGATAAATAAAACTGAAATCTACACTATGAAAGTTAAATTCTTTTAGATTCCAAAATCTTTGGTTACTAATTTTGTACTTATGCATGAAATAGATAAAATGCCAAAAATAGAGAATAGTAAAATATAATCACACACCATCCACGAAATAATACAAAGATTTGCTCTGGGAAACCCTTACGAGAGAAAACTCAGCTAGAAGGTGAGGTTGCTCTGCTCTTTTTTCTCTGATATGGAAATAATGCAAATACAAAGGAGAAGGAACTCTCCATGGATTTACCTGAGACTTATGGCTTGTTAGGATGCTACGAAACATTAACCCCCTATGATATTCTCTCTAATTTATCACTCCCAGTTGTTATGCTTTGCTATGGAACAAAATAAAATAACATAGAATGGAACCCCTTCTCCTCCTAGCGGCCCGGTTTTTAACATAGCCCGATGGCCATCTAGGGTTAAGGTATTGACTTCCTCAACCCTCAATCAGTGACCAGGTTTGGACCTTCAAGAGTGTTCTAGAAAATACACTATGTGGCTAGCCCCACATGTTTAAGTAATGGGGGCTGACATGGCATCCACTCGCACCATGGTGATCAATAGGTCGGTCAACTTGCGAAAGGCATAACTTTCGCATACGAACTCTTATTGAGGTGATTCCTGCACCGTTGGAAAGGTATTGGTGTGTAGAATATAGAATATAGCTAGGTTTGGACCATGAAAAAGTGTCATTTGATGCTTCAAAATGGCTCCGGAAGATTTCAGACAATTTTTTGGACCCAAATTTTCAAATTTGGACCAGCCGCCAAAATGGCCCTGCAAGGTGATTCCTCCATTTTTTCCACCCAAAAATTACTGAGATAGATGACAAATAATATAATGATCCAATCTGAATCATACCTCCCCATTTCGAGAGGCTTTTGGTCCCCAAAAGTTTTATTGAATGAGATGAGGAAACATTTCCTCTACCTTCTCCTTGGAGTACCACTTTGCTTTGCCTGGAAGTTGTCTTTTCAACCCAATATACCAAAGGTCACGTTGCCCCTGTCTTGCAATTCTAGACCTTTTTTGCAAAATGGTGTCCTCTACCAACTCTGCCTGAGCATTTGGTGCTAAGTAGTAAGTCCTCTATGGAAGGTAGGACTGCTCATCCTCTTGATCCAACGTGGAAGGCTCATAGAGTTTGGGATTCTCCACATTCACTACTGAGCAAATGTGCATGTATGGGGGTAGACTAATTATGTAAGTGTTATCTCCCACCTTTTCCACTACCTCAAAAGGACCATACCACAGAGTTTTATCTTCTTACCCCTTATTCAATTGTAACCATACAATGTCTCCCACTATGAATGTTCCCTCTATGCTATGTTGGGCATGTCTACCCTTGTACCTTTATTGTGACTTCTTTAATGTCTCTTGTACTTGCAAATGGATCTGTCTGATCTTCTCAACATTTTTTTATGCCTTTAACCCATCTCTTGTTAGGTCCTCCCTCACTCCTTCTTGATGCCCATATACAACATCTAAGGGTGAAGGTGGAAAATATCCAAAGCAAGTTTCAAAAGGTGACTTACCAGTAGAAGTGTGGAAGGATATGTTATAATAGTGTTATATATAGATCATATTTTCATCCCAGGTCTTCAGATGCTTCTGATTATAACCCCTCAAAAGATGCACCAAAGTCATGTTGAGTATTTATGTCTACTCATTTGTCTGTGGATGGAGTGTTGTATACCTCTTGAGCTTAGTGTCCATCTTCTCCCACAATGTAGTCCAGAAGGCACTAAGAAATCCAGTGTCCCTCTTTGAGATGATGCTCCTTGGTATCCCAAAGTGCACCCAGACCTGTTCAAAGAACAAGTTTGTTGCTTCTTGTCCCTTGATGGTCTCTTTACAAGGCATGAGAATGCACATTTTGTTGAACCTATCAACAACCACAAATAAATAGTCATGTCCCTTCCATGTGGTTGGTAAACCACCCACAAAATCCATGGAAATTCTTTCCCAAGGTCTAGTGGGTACTGGTAAGGGATGGTATAGACCTTGCTTCTTGTTACTTGGCTTCCTGGTACAACAAAGTATACATCCTATAATATATCGTCCTATATCTTCTTGCATTTTGAGCCAGTACACATACCTCTGTAAGTGGGCAACTGTCTTCCCAACACTGAAATGTCCTACAACCTTGGAAGTGTGATCCTCTTTGATAAGTTGCAGTCATTCACATGTAGGGACACAAAGCTTGTTGAGCTTGTAGAGTAAACCATTTTGGAAATGACAATCAGCCTTGGTGTCACCTTCTTCTATATGAATTTGACCTTGTAGTTGTCGAAACACCTCCTTGAAGTCCTCATGTTTTGTGTATGCCTCTTTGTATGCATCATGGGTAAAAGGATTTGTGTGCATCAAAGTTCCCAAAGCTATAATCTTGGATATGGGTGGCCTTGAAAGCATGTTTTTCAACTTTTTTGTGTTTCCCTTCTTATACTTGATGGCTAGATGAAATTGTTGTAAAAACCCCATCCAATTGTAATGGCTAGTTTGTTGTAGCTTACTCTGGGCCTACAAATACTATAGTGGTTGGTGATCTTTGTAGATGATGGTCTTATTTCCCATCAGATAGTGCTTCCACTTCTTGACGTATTGAACTAGGGAATATAGTTCCTTGTCATAGGTAGGGTAGTTGAGAAGTGCCCCGCGAAAATTTTAGAATGATAGCATACACGCCTTCCTCCTTGCATCAAAACTTCTCCCATTGCATACCCACTTGCATCTATCTCCACTTCGAAGGGAATTTGCAAGTTTGGTAGCATGAGCACTGGTGCTTGACAGATATTTCTTTTCAGCTCATCAAAGGTCTTTTGTTGATTCTCCCCCCACTAGAAACTCTTATTGATTTTCATAAGAGATGATATTGTATGTGAATGAATATCTTATTACAATGATGAGTGTTCTATATATAAAGAACATATGGTGACCATGGTGACCATCCATGAAGAGATACATCCCTTGGGTAATAAATTTATTTATACTTTATATTATATTATACATATAATACAAATATACTTTATATTTATACTCTATACTTTATTATATATATTTATATTTTATATTATAAATATATTATTACATTAATAATATTGCTTAATAATTAATAATCATACTATTAATTATCAATCTAGTAGAATGTTTTTCCGATGTTTCTCAAACATCAACACTCCCTCTCAGCGAGGGACACATTCTACATTATGCCAATATTACCTCTAAAGATTACCTTTGAAGATTACCTATGGGTAGTGTTAAAATGTTGGTATGCTCGTTTAACCATAGACAATGTCACATCATTGTCACCCAACCATAGGCACAAGGCCACCGCCGAGCATCCTAACCTTTACTTAGAATAATTTCAGCAAGCTTACTCCATAACCAACAAATAAACCCTAGTTGCTAACTGCAGCAACAACTCAAGACAAGTAGAGGGTTCCTTCTTCAAGAGTAGCGCACAAGAGAGAGAGTCTCCATATCCACAAAACAAGTACCATACACAACTGCAGCAGCTACAGTTGCACTACTCTATCAGACTTGCACCATAAGAATATCACCAAGAGTATCACCAAGAATATCACCAAGAGTTTCACCAAGAACCACCAAGAGAATCACCAAGAATAGCACTATAGAGAGACCAAGACCCAAGAGATGACCATACGCCCTTATTCCTCCTTGCAGCTGCAACTGCAGCTCTCCACAAGACTTACGCACTTTCTAGTTGTCCAAATGAGCTAAAACATCCTATATTTATATTAATTTGTCCAGTGACATTTTTGGTTGGGCCAACCCGACTTTCTGGTAATTATATTTTATTTTTATCTTTTTCCTGTAGAGCCGACTTGTATTTCTGGAAGATAATTATTCTACTAGGCTAACTTGTCTTCTAGCACACATCTATTTAATGGTTCGCTTGCTTCTGGAATATTCTATTCTAATTCAAAGGTTACATGTGGAGGTTAATACCTCCCATAGCTACCAAAACATCAACACTCCCTCTTAGCCAGGGAGGTATTAACTAAGATGTTCTTCATGTAGTGGTCTTAAACGCATCCATCCATCTCACATGGCATTGGCAAGACTCATATTGTCTTGCAAACGACTCTATAGGTAGCATTACCATATCCACATAGGATATCCATAGTGCAACATGACTTCACCCCATGCATCCAAGGTCTGTGGGTAGCTCTCAATAGCTACAACATGTCCCCAAGACATCCACTATCCTGCAATGCATCACTACTTGATCATGTGCACCCTAGGTCTCAATGCCAGCCCTTTTTCATGCTAGATGAGATCCATATGTCTCAGTGCCAGCCCTTTTTCATGTTGGATGAGATCCACCAGACTCAGTGCCAACCCTTTTTCATGTTGGATGAGATTTTACATTTGTTCTTAGTGCCAACCCTTTTTCATGCTGGATGAGACCCACCAGACTCAATGCCAGCCCTTTTTCATACTGGATGAGATTTTTCCATTTGTTCTCAGTTCCAGCCCTTTTTCGTGTTGGATGAGAACACTCCCTCTAAAGAGGGACCACGCCAAGCTTGTCCCTAAAGTACTCGAACTTTGTCCTCGATAGCGGCTTGGTGAACAAGTCTGCAACCTGATCCTCGAAGGTCAAGAACTGGAGCCTCAATGCTTCCCTCTGTACCATATCCATGACATAGTAGTATCTGATCTCGATATGCTTCGAACTGTCATGGAACATCGGGTTCTCTGACAACTTTATGCAACTCTGGTTGTCACACGAAATGCAGGTCGCCTCCAATCCGAGACCAAATAACCTAGACAACATCTTCTGAAGCCACACTATCGCACATGCTACCACATACTCAGTGTTATCACTCCAAGAGTCACTCCCAGACTGCAAATGGGAGTAATCTTGGTAACATTGAATTTGTTTTGAGTGGGTTTAAGGTTAGGAGTCAGAACAAGACTTCAAAGAAAGGAAAAGACAACAAAGGACGTTGCAGATCAGTCCTGGACCATTGGGCTATGGAGTCATAAGTATTTTTCTCAATGAAGGCATTTAAACTGCCTATCAGACAAAGGATGTTTAATGATGAAAGGAAGAAATAAAGATTTAACATAAAGATGAAAATTTACTAAGAAAAGATCCTCTCTGCAAAGAAAATTATACGTGTCTAAATGATAAACAATGAAGCATGGGAAAGATAACAGCAGATCCTCTACTGTCTCAGGAATCCATAAATCAAAGAGGTTGCATCCAGTGAAACATGGGTAAGATAACAGCAAATCCTCTATTGTCTCAGGAATCCATGAATCAAAGATGCTACATCCAGACAAGAAGAAAAAAAGAGTAAAAACTTAGAAGACAGTCGGATAAAAACAGCTCAAAGGAATCTTCAATAACATAATATATTACAACCCATGCCCCTCGGGCTTACAAACTGAAAAATACAATCATCTTCTTTGCTCTTTAATTCTCTAGGTTCCCCTCTCCCCTTGAACCCCCCCCCCCTTCTCTGTATATCATTCATCTGATGCATTTATAATCAACACAGTAGTCAACAGCTAGGAGTGCGAGTTGGCCTTCCTATCCTAGGGTTCTTCACATGCCTTGTTCCTTCTGTCAAAAGGAAACTCGGGTCAACATGGGCCTGTAGGAAAAATTGCCCTTTGTGGTACTTTGGGCTGATAGTTTTCTATCTCCACGGCCAGACCCTCCATGCTTCTATTTACGGAGTGAATCGAGGTTTCAACCACCAGTCCTTCTTTCATTAATTGATTTCTCCTCGAGATTGGGATGAGGCTTAACGCCTAGGGGGCTGCCATGCATTGCTCTTGGATTTGATGCTATATAAGCACGTGATTGCGGAGGGGTCAAGGACGGTTTGGATCCACACCGCTTCTGCGCCCACAATTCACCACCAAATTCCACGTACCTCTTTTGTTATACCATGGTTTCGATTGCGGGACCACTCAATAATTTTATCGTTCGATCACTTTTCGTCCCCACAATGAAGTGTGGCCGTCAATCTAGTTGTGATCTACGATCTAGGAAACCCTGCTATTTTAGCGCCCCCGCTAAAGATTATATGCCCGCCAATTCTAGAATCCTTCTAACTATGCTTAGAGATGATGCTAAATTTTGGCGCTTTGACGCTGAACAAGAACGCCTCCCGAAGGATGATCTCCTGAAGATGATGTGGTGGGCTGACGTCGCTATGTTGACGTGTCATGGAAAGAAAGGTGACACGTGTCATGTGTGAAAATAAGTGGATGACATGCCCAAAGGTGCTGGAACTAAGTGCCATGTGTCAACGATAGATGCATGCCATGTGTCTCTGACAGATGAGCACCATGCGTCTGAACTGATGGGTGCCAAGTGTCTTCGACACTTCGGAGCTCAGGGGCTTCTGCATGTAGAGCTTGTATAACTCCCAGAGCAGATCTTGACCATTAGATCTGGAAGGACACGCAGCAGAGATTCGTGCACTCCATGAGAAATTACTCGGGAGGAAATCGGGAGTGGTGAAGCCAAAACTCCCAAAGCCCGAACTCCCGAAGTAAATCATGACCGTTAGATTTGGAGAGACACACGGTAGAGATTTGAGCACTCCGGGAGAAATTACTTCGGAGGAAATAAGGAGTGGAAGTATCGAAACTCCCGAAGCCCGAACTGTTGAAGTAAATCAGAACCATCTGAACTGGAAGGACGCGTGGGGCTTGATCGGCAACTCTGGGGATTATGTCTAGTTGTTAATCCTCACACAACTTTGACATTCTGAATGCACGAGAATCGCTAATATGAACTGCATAGGGGATCTCCGTCGTTGAAATTTTAACCCGTATGTTTGATTGTGTTTCAATCCCGAAATGGACTGCTCTGAATGTTGCACTTTTTGCTCATGGTTGTTTCTTATGCAAGCAAAATACTTATATGACTTGCTTTGAGTTGAATCAATGAAAAACAAGATGACAAGTTTGAGACTTGAGAGAGAGAGACGGAGAGACAGAGCAGGGGTGCAAACTTGGGTCTTAACAATAACACCTGCAACCCTTGACAACTTCATGTGATAACATTGGTTCCATAGGGGATGGCATGCTCCCTGTTAGCAACATTACTTGTCTTCGGCATCAGGACATCCAGGTCTGCAGGTTGCAGGAGGAGCGCCCAAGTGCAGCGCACAGAAAAGTCCATTTCGGACTTAAAATCAAGCGAGCGGGCAGGATTATAGTGTCAACGGTCCGGATCCATCCATATGAGCAGATCAACGATTGGCGAGAAATCGCAAATAGAGAAGTTGC
>ML799962.1:0-47668 GCA_009831015.1 Picea engelmannii | reverse complement strand
CCCAACAATCATATTCCAAGAGGACTGGTTCCTTTGGAAAGGCTTTTTGATAGAAATGATGTGTCATTAAAGGGAGAGACCTCGAAGGATGACACTGGTACTATTCAGTGCAACATTGGGACCGAGAGTGAGCCCAAGTTTGTCAAATTGTCAAGAAGTCTAACAAAGGAGCAGAGGTCTGAATACATTGGGCTTCTGAGGGAATTTGTTGATGTGTTTGTCTGGACCTACGAAGACCTCAAAACATATGACATTTATGTCATCGAGCATAAAATCCCATTAAAAGAGGAGGCAAAGTCATTTAGGCAGAAGCTGAGACAGATCAATCTTATGTTGTTGCCTATCATGGAGAGGGAAGTGAAGAAGCTGCTTCAAGCTCAGATAATTGTACCGCTGAGATATTCAGAGTGGGTGGCTAACTTGGTGCCAGTAAGGAAAAAGAATGGAGAGATCCGACTCTGTGTAGACTTCAGAAACCTAAACATGAGCTCACGAAAGGATAACTACCCCTTACTAAAGATGGAACATATGCTGCAGAGGGTAACAGGAGCTTCCAGGATGTCCATGATTGATGGTTTCTCTGGCTACAATCAAGTCTCTGTTCTGCCTGAGGACAGGGAAAAAATAGCATTCACTACTCCATGGGGCACATTCATGTATGCCAAGATGCCGTTTGGATTAATGAATGCAGGGGCAACGTTCCAGTGTGCCATGGAAATCGCTTTCGTCAGGGAAAAGGATAAATTTGTGGTTGTCTATCTGGACGACATCATGGTGTTTTCAAAGTCTGATAAAGAACATTGTCGTCATCTCATAAAGGTTTTCTTGAAATGCAGGTGTTTTGGCATTTCATTAAACCCCAAGAAATCTATGTTCGTCATGCAGGAGGGAAAATTACTGGTCCACATAGTATCAGCGGAAGGAGTCGAGATTGACCCTAGCAGAGTTGAAGCGATACAGGCCTTACCAATCCCGAGGTCCAAGAAGGAGGTCCAATCCTTCCTTGGTAAAATCAATTTTCTGAGGAGGTTTGTGCCTAACTTGTCTAAGGAAGTAAAACTTATAACAGCCATGCTAAGGAAAGGAAATGAAGTGAGGTGGACTTCTGAATCACGACATTCCTTTGAGAAAATAAAGAAGGCCCTGACTGAAGCCCCCGTGCTTATTAGTCCCGACTACTCAAAGGATTTCCTTATTTTCTCCTTTGCCTTTCCTGACACGATGGTTGTTGTTTTATTACAGACAAACAAGGACGGACTTGAGCAGCCTATTGCCTATTTCAGCCGAGCATTGAGGGATGTCTAAGTCAGGTATGACACTATGGAGAAGCAGGACTATGCCCTGGTAAAGGCCCTCAAGGCATTTAGAGTCTATGTCCTGCAGTCAAAAATCATCACTTATGTCCCCTCAGCTACTGTTAAAAACATTCTTATCCAGCCTGACATAGATGGGAGAAGGAGTAAGTGGATAGCCAGGATTCTGGAATTCAACCTGGAAATCAGGCCTACCAAACTGATCAAAGGTCAGGGTTTAGCCAAGTTGTTGGCTGAAGCAAATTGCCAAGCTTTGGGGATAAATTTCATCAACGAATGCTCAAGAGTTCAGTAGGGTCGGTCGTCTGAAAGAGACCCTCAAAGGGAGCCCCCATTAGCTCGATGTCCTTGGTATAAGGATGTCGTATACTTTCTGCAAGAGTTGTGACCTCCAGACGGCCTGCAAAGAAACAAAGCAAGAGCTCTGAAGCTCAAGGCAATCATCGATCAAATTTTATACTGGAAAGACCCCCTAGGAGTGCTTTTGAAATGCATGGATCCACGAGAGGCCGACAGGATCATGGTTGAATTTCACAGTGGCCTATGTGGAGGGAACCATTTCTGGAAGGCCACAGCCCACAAAATTCTCAGAGCCGGGTACTACTGGCCCACCTTGTTCGTTGATGTCCACAGAGGAGTTAGAGCCTGTATCCAATGTAAAAAATTTGTAGGAAAACAACAACTCAAGTCTCTGCCTTTACAACCTGTAGTTGTTTCGGGACCTTTCCAACAATGGGGCCTAGATTTTATTGGAGAAATCCACCTTGCTTCCAGTGGGCAGTACAGATGGATCCTGACTACCACAGACTTCTTTACCAAGTGGATTGAAGCTATTCCCACCAGGAGTGCTACCCATAAGGTAATTATTGGATTCCTGGAAAACCTCATCACAAGGTTCGGTTGCCCAAGAAAGATTGTTACAGATAATGCAACCTCATTCAAGGCCGAACCGTTGGTCAAGTTCTGTGAGCAATTTGGAATCAAGTTGATTCACTCCACTCCGTACTATCCCCAGGGAAATGGTTTAGTAGAATCCTCCAACAAAAGTCTCATAAGGATCATCAAAAGACTATTGGAGGACAACAAAAAAGCTTGGGATTCAAAGCTGAAATTCGCTCTGTGGGTCGATCGGGTGACTACAAAGAGATCTATAGGAATTTCCCCTTTCCAGTTAGTTTACGGGGCAGAAGTTGTCCTCCCCTCTCAGCTGGCTATTCCCGTAGCGAAATTCTTCCATGAATATCATGAAGAACCCAACGACATGATCAGAAGGATTCATCAACTGGTAGAAGTCCAGCAGGCCAGAGAGCAGGTAATGATCAGAATTCAGGATCATCAGCAAAGGATCAAGAAGGTTTTTGATAAGAAGGCCAAGTCGGAATAATTTCGGACAGGAAACCTGGTACTGAAGTGGGATGCTCCTAAGAAAGACAAGGGCAAGCACGGCAAATTCAAAGCCCTGTGGATCGGCCCCTTCAAAATCTCTGAAGTTTTCTCAAATAACACTTACAGGTTACAAGATTTGGAGGGTGAAGAAGTTTTCAACAGCCCAGTAAATGGGCATTTTCTTAAGAAATGTTTTGTCTGAGCCTTCGGTGGCTCCTTTGTTTGTAAATATTGTCATTTTGACTCTTTGCTTATTTTTATTTGTATTTTTCGACTTAGTAAGTGACTCCATAGCCCAACAGCAAGGCATTGGAACTGCAAAATGAGTCCTTAGAGCATCACAAGGACGACTCTATCCCCCATGGAGCCTAATGTTAGCAACATTACTTGTCTTTGACATCAGGACATCCAGGTCTGCAGGTTGCAGGAGGAGCGCCCAAGTGCAGCGCACAGAAAAGTCCATTTCAGACTTAAAATCAAGCGAGCGGGCAGGATTATAGTGTCAACGATCCGGATCCATCCATATGAGCAGATCAACGGTTGGCGGGAAATCGCGAATAGGGAAGTTGTGCCGAAGTTAACACAATAGATCGCGCCCATATTATGTGCAGGGGAGAATAGTAGTCGTCCATCCAGAGGACACGTGGCGCGAGATCTAATTGCGTCGACGTTTCAGCATTCGGGAGTTCGAGGGGCAAGAGTTTCATGTTGTTCTACATCTCGAAACCCTGAACCCCGATAGCGCCAAAAGTGGGGCCCGCGGTATCACGAAAGATTTTCAGTCGTCCATCAAAAGGGGACACCTAGCGCCAGACTGAACCATCTCGGCGTTTCACCCATCCCGACTCCAAGGCGCAAAGAGCAGCTCCGTTATATTCCGATGCGCAAGGTGCCGGGAGAGTCCCGGACCCGGGCCCACAATATCGTCGAGTGAGTTTCAGGACCGTCAGATCTAAGAAGGACGCGTGGCACCAGACTGGTTCGTCTCGATGTTTCGCTCATCGCGATTTCTAAATGCAGGGATTAGCTCCTTCCCATTTGCGAACGTCGAAAGCGCCTTGGGAATAAGCACATGGTCACAGCTCGTGGTCACCTGGGGAGAGAAAGGAGCTATGTAAAAAAGGCCAAAGGTGTCAAGTTCAGTTACAGAGGGGATCATCGCGATCTCCAGGCGCCATCGGATCCGATCTCCATACTGTTTCTCGCCTGGAGTAAATGACGACAGGAGCATGTGGTTGAAACATCCTTTCATTCATTAAGTGTGGGAATGGAGGGTCTGGCAAGCGGTCTGCTCAGAGAGGTCCTGTGTATCGATTTTTTCAAAGAAGCCATGCCGAAGTCCTCGACTAGACAGAGAAGTCTGCGCACGCTAGCCCAGCACTTAATGGCTCAGCTACCCTCCTTGCAAGAGCCATGCGTAGTCAAGATGGTGCTTAAAGAATGATATCAGTACGAGTTTGACTGAAGGGACACCAAGCTTTGGGTGACTAGACACGCCTCTGTGAGGTGAATTTTCCTGAGTATATAGACTCAGTCTTTTTATTTTGTAAAGGATCAATGGTTGAGAAAAGCTCCCGATTGTAAGGTTTTGGTGAAGCGCTGGTCGCTCTGGTTAATGTATAAGGCATTTGAGATTTCTTACTTTATGGATGTCAGCTTCCCTTTCACTTCTTTGTTTACTGTGTTAGAACAACTCGGAATTGGAGGATCCAGTCGAGTCGTGGTTGTTATAAGATGATGTAGGTTGGATCACTGTAATAGTTACATTGTTTCTAATCGGTTCTTGTGATGTTCTCAGTGCTAAAACGACTTGGAATTGAAGGATTCAGTCAAGTCACCCCTCAGCTCCTTGAATCTCTGGACCAAGAGGATCTTGGCTTCCAAGTTTTTCGTCCTCAAGCTTTCGAAGGCATGTTTCCCGAGGCAGTCTTGCTCGCCTTTCTCAAAAGTCTTCCTTCTACCACCCTTTAATCATTTACTAACATAAGTTGGATCAAGACCTCCCTTGCTTTCTACATACCAGGTCCAGTTTCCTGAGTTAAAGCTATATTTTCTTGAGTCTTTACCCATCTGATCACCCCATTAAAAAAATCGTGACATAAGACTGATGGGCGTTGGGCTCAGCTCCTGCAAGCAATCCAGGAGTGACTTCTAATGCTAACACTCCCTGTGAGCTTCCAAGAACAAGCAGCTCCAGTGGCCTTCTCCATTGGTCTATTAACACAAAATTTGTATGCCTGAAAGCATCTCTGCGTCTTATTGAAAAACTGAGAATATTCACAAACTGAAAACCAAATTACCGAAAACCAAAATGCTCGAAAACTGAGCTTTATTCACCCTACTCCTACTCTAATCAAGTATGTTGCTTCTTGATCAAGTAAGATCATGCTTCCAATGAATCCATGCAAGTATCTGACTAGCATATTGAACTTTCTTTCCAACTTTATGCAAAGTCATTAACACACATAATGCAACATGTAAATCATAAACTTGGAAATCATACTTACAATCCAAAAATCTGGCCATAAATATGGAAACAACTGAAACTCCATCACTGCAAAACATCTCCATATAGGTGGCAACTAGATCTTGAAATTTGTAAAAAACTTGTTGTTTCTCAACAACTGTCAGAGAAACATGTATCATCGATTTCTCATCTAATCCTTGTTGTTCCCCTTTATCATATGCCTGCAAATCAGATCCATAACTTTCTTCTGTTGATGTATACACTTGCTCTTTGAAATCAGAACATTCAAAAGACACATGTTGATCTTCATGAACATTTAAAACAACAGATACATCTGATATGATGCCAGATGTTTCTATGTTATTTTTATCATAATGAACATCTTTCAACACCTCTTGATTTTCATGGTAAATGTGTTCTTCTACAATAAATGCTTCATCACAAATCTGATTTTCGTGACTAGCAGAATCTTTATGGAGCAAAGAAAACTCATCATAACATCCTTCAAAAAGATGTTCAGCTGAAAAATACACTTTACAAAATGAATTAAAAGCTGCATGAAAACCTATCAAAGAGATGATAATTGCAATTGGAAGAGATCGACACCAATCGTGAGCAATTCCCTCTAATGAATACCTGAAAATATTTATCTGAACATCTTTGTGCACAATATGAAGTTGATGGATAAAATCATGAAAATCCAGAAAATGTTCAGCTGGTACTTTCCACTCTTCTCCTTGAAATTTAAGAAGGCTACTTTCCCATTCATCTCTACTAGGCACTAGATTAGGGAAACCAACTATCTTTGAAAAATCACAGAAAGCATACCTCTGAGCTAAAATCTTGTCCATTTCAAACCAGTGGAGTCGTCAATAGATGTCCGAACAATGGAGTCGCCATGGTGAAATATGAGCAGTCAAAATAATGTGTCCATCATCAGTTCACCATATAAAACTGGATCTCTTCGTTGTCGTTCTCCCAGGGAAGATATCTTCACTTCCGTCCCCAACAATGATGCCATTAATGTTATCACTCCAAGAGTCACGCCTAGACTACAAATGGGAGTAAGCTTGGTAACATTGAATTTGTTTTGAGTGGGTTTAAGGTTAGGAGTCAGAACAAGACTTCAAAGAAAGGAAAAGATAACAGAGGACATTGGAAATAAGTCATGGACCATTGGGCTATGGAGTCATAAGTAATATGATCAATGAAGGCATTTAAACTGCCTATCAGACAAAGGATGTTTAATGATGAAAGGAAGAAATAAAGATTTAACATAAAGATGAAAATTTACTAAGCAAAGATCCTCTCTGCAAAGAAAATTATATGTGTCTGAATGATAAACAATGAAACATGGGGAAGATAACAACAAATCCTATACTGTCTCACGAATCCATAAATCAAAGAGGCTACATCCAGTGAAACATGGGCAAGATAACACCAGATCCTCTACTGTCTCGGGAATCCATGAATCAAAGATGCTACATCCAGACAAGAAGAAAAACAGAGTAAAAACTTAGAAGACAATATGATTAAAAAAGATCAAAGGAATCTTCAATAACATAATAGATTACAACCCATGCCCCTCGGGCTTACAAACTGAAAAATACAGTCATCTTCTCTGCTTTGTAATTCTCTCGGGTCCCCTTTCCCCCTGAACCCCCCCCCTTCTCTGTATATCATTCATCTGATGCATTTATAATCAACACAATAGTCAATAACTAGGAGTCTGAGCTGACCTTCCTATCCTAGGGTTCTTCACATGCCTTGTTCCTTCTGTCAAAAGGAAACTCAGGTTAGCATGGGCCTGCAAGAAAAAATTTCCTCTACCGTACTTCGGGCTGACATTTTTCTATCTCCAGGGCCAGACCCTCCATGCTTCTATTTACGGAATGAGTTGAGGTTTCAACCACCAGTCCTTCTTTCATTAATTGATTTCTCCTCAGGATCGAGATGAGGCTTAACACCTAGGAGGTTTGCACGCACTTCTCTCAGATTTGATGCTATATAAGCACGTTATTGTGGGGTTGTCAAGGGAGGTTTGGATCCACACCGCTTTTTTGACCACAATTCACCACCAACTTCCACGTACCTCTTTTTCTATACCATGGTTTCGATTGCGGGACCGCTCAAGAATTTTATCGTTCGATCATGTTCTGTCCCCACAATGAAGTGTGGTCGTCATTCTGGTCATGATCTATGATCTGGGAAACCCTATTATTTTAGCGCCCCCACTAAAGATTATCCGCCCGCCAATTCTAGAATCCTTCTAACCATGCTTAGAGATGGCACTAAATTTTGGCGCTCAAGAGCTTTGACGTTGAACAAGAACACCTCCCGTAGGATGATCTCCCAAAGCTGACGTGGTGGCCTGTCGTCACTATGCTGACGTGTCATGGAAAGAAAGGTGACACGTGTCACTTCGAAAATAGGCAGATGACATGCCCAAAGGTGTTGGAACTGAGTGCCATGTGTCAGCGCTAGATGGATGCCACGTGTCTCTGATTGATGAGTGCCACATGTCTGAATTGATGGGTGCCAAGTGTCTTTAGTACTTTGGAGCTCGGGGGATTCTGCATGTAGAGATTGTATAACTCCCGGAGCAGATCTTGACCATTGGATTCGGAAGGACACACAGCAGAGATCCGTGAAGTCCGAGAGAAAGTACTCCGGAGGAAATCGGGAGTGGTGAAGCCCTAACTCCCAAAGTAAATCATGACTGTTGTATTTGGAGAGACACGCGACAGATATCTGAGCACTCTAAGAGAAAGTACTCCAGAGGAAATCGGGACTGGAAGTATCGAAACTACGGAAGCCCGGATTGTCGAAGTAAATCAGAACCGTCTGATCCAGAAGGATGCATGGTGCTTAATTTTCAACTCTGAGGCTTCTGGCTTGTCATTAATCCTCATGCAACTTTGATATTTCGAATGCACAAGATCCACTAATCTGAACTGCACAGGGGATCTCCATCGTTGAAAATTTAACCCCGTATGTTTGCTTGTGCTTCAAGCTCGAAATGGATTGCTCTGAATGTTTCGCTTTGTGCTCATGGATGTTTCATGTGCAAGCAAAAGACTTGGACGACTTTCTTTAAGCTTGATCAATGGAAAACAAGATGACGAGTTTGAGACTTGAGACGAAGAGATGGAGCAGGGGTGAAAACTTTGGTCTTAACAATAACTACCTGCGACCCTTGACAACTTCATGTGATAACACTCAGCTTCAGTCACACTGAGCACCACACATGACTGCTTCCTGTTGTTAGAATTTTAAGGGAAAATTATAAACTAGCTAGAAACAAAAATATCTTTTAATTTTATTTTCTACTATAATTCTGGATCAGTAAGATATTCAAAACAAAATTCTAATGTAAACAATTTATAACAGAAATCACATTATAGATCTAGGTATTACCTTAGCAAAAAACAAAGAACAAATTTACCTGATGTGTTTGTTGTTATCCTCTTTTATGTATGCTCAGAAAAAGATTTAAGGGTCATGGATCAAACCCTCAAGGGTAGATCTCATCATGATCTTTTGAACAGTTTTGCCAATAAGAACTTTAGGGAAATATCAGAAAGACAACCAGCGTACCAAACATAAAGTACAAGATTGAAACAAGGACACCACTATCCAAAAAGGAATCCACTAACAGCCTTAACCAAAAACTATCCAGAAACAAAACTGCTACAACAATAACAACAGTTAGAGGGATGCCTTAAGAACCCTATTAAGAGATGCAAGGGTGGAAGAAAACACAGGTAACCATAAAAGGAACAGAGGCAGCATATAGATGACACTAGAATCAAACAGCAGCAGCATACAAGTGCACCATCAGTGAGACTGTAGCAGCGTATAGCAAGGAGACAACGACAACACATATACAGGTGACAGTACCAGTAGGGAGACAACAATAGGTTGGAAAATTACCCTTAGGGGTCGGCGGTAGCAGCAGATGAGAAAGATAAACCCTCGGTGGCTACCGCAAGAAAAAACATAGAATAAAAGGAGGGTGACGCCACTCCTAATTACCAGAATAAGGGAGTCGCAGTAAGACTACCCTAAGGAGGGTCGCAACACTTCAATAACCAGTAAGAGGAACTATTCCAAGGAGGGTCGCACCACAACTCAACAAGAGAATCGGATCCAAGAGGGTCGCACCACAAATCAGTAGGAGAAAGGGAGCCACAACAAAAAATCAAACCAAAACTTGGCTTCGAGGAAGAAGAAATGAATGAGAGAGGGGGGGGAGAGGTATCTCTTTTATAGTTTGGTAGGTAGGTTAGGGTTAGCTAAAATAACCCTAACTTTAGGGTTAGATTACACCCTAATAAAATAAAAAAATTAAATAATTAATATTTTAATTATAAAATATTAATTAGAATAGTAAACAAGTCAAGGCGTCTAGCAAAGAACCAAAACACATAAACATTAAGGAGGACGTGGCTCAAGCAAGGGGTTGCAAAGACAATAAGACAAAGTCAAGGGGGGGTTCTTCTTTAATGGTAGAATGTTCACAAAGGTCTCATGATATAACTTATAAGCTTTTATCATCCCAGTATAAGAGGAAGGTCAATGATGTGATTGTGTCCTTCTTCTTAACTGCTCCTAGGTCTCATGGACCATCTCGGGAGAGAAGAAGATCATACATCATCTCGGCTTGGTACTCAACCAAGAAAATTCCTGGTCCCAAACCAGGTTACCCCAGAACGCAACTAGGGGCCCTAGATCACAATTAGGGTCTTATCCACCAAGGTACACAACCAAGTATCAATCCAAGCACCGAGAAAGGATTCTCTGGAACACATCCAGGGGTCCTAGAACACATCTAGGGACTTATATCATCAAACTGATTGGTCCCTGACCAAGAACCCTAGCAATAAACTGGGGGCCCTTACTAGGGTCTTTTTCCATGGCTCTAACTGCTTAGTCCTAGACCAAGAACCCCAGGAGTGTATTGGGGGCCCTAGATCTCAGCTAGGGTCTTTTCCATCCTCTCAGAGAATGGCTCTTGCAACTGCTTAATTTTAACACTCCTTCTCAACTAGAGAGGCATTCTCAGCAACACCAAGCTTGTCTTGAAAGTACACAAACTTTGTCAATGAGAGGGGCTTGATCGAATTATCTGCAGTTTGTTTTGTCGTCGGAACATACTGAATACTTAGAATGTTCTTCTGCACCATGTTCCAAACATAGTGATACCTCATCTCAATGTGTTTTGATTTGTCATGAAACACATGATTCTCTAAGATCTTTATACAAATCTAGTTATCACAGTGAATTATTGTGGGTTCCAACTCAGCAATGAACAAATCTGAGAGTAGCTTTATGAGCCACACTGCTTCTCTACTGGAAGCACTTGCAGCAATGTATTCTACCTCTACAGTTCTTTGGGCTATGGAGCCCTACTTCCTGTTGGACCAGGAGATCATAGCTAAACCCAAACTAAAATAATATCCGGAAGTGCTCTTCCGGTCCACTGTAGTACCCATCCTATATGAATCTGTATATCCATGAAACATTACACCTCCACTGGAAGTTTATCTGATCCCATAGGCTATATTCCCTCAGAAATATATGAGAATATTCTTAGCAACAACCATATGAATGTGTTTTGGCTATCACATGAACTGGTTGAGGGCATTCACTGCATAACAAATGATCGGTCTGGTGTGTACTAGATACATCAAGGACCCAATAATCTGACGATATGCGGTAGGGTTTTCTGGATCTGAACCTGTTGCTTGATCATGTAACTTCTTTAGGTTAGAAATCATAGGTGTGGTCATGGACTTACAGTCCAACATCCCAAATCTTCTAAGCACATCAACTGCATACTTACTTTGTGAAATAAAAATCCCACCGGGTTTCTGCCACCTCTAAGCCAAGAAAGTAATGCATAATACCCAAGCCATTCATTTCAAACTCTATTGATATCTCCCTCTTAGTTTGAGCTATCAAATATTTCTCTCTAGTAAGGAACAAATCATCCAAATATAAAACCAAGATAACAGGATGATTATTCACAATATTTATATAAAGATTAGGGTCTGTTATACTCTTGGAGAACCCAAGACTTTAAAGAAAACTGTCAATTCTTCCATACCAAGCTCTCGGAGCTTCTTTCAATCCATACAAAGGTTTCTTGAGTTTGTAGACATGGTATTCTTTCCCATGGATCACAAAACCCTAAGGTTTCTCGATATAAACCTCTTGCTCAACTTCACCATTAAGAAAGGCAGTATTAACATCTATTTGGTGAAGTTTCCAATTAAAAATTGAAGCAAGAGGGATGATGATTATGATAGAGATATACCTGGCAGTAGGAGAAAATATCTTGTCATAATCAATTCCTTCTTTTTGAGAGAAGCCACGAGCCACAAATATAGCTTTGAATTTTTTAACATTGCCCTCTGCTGCACACTTTATTTTGTAAATCCATTTAGAGGTTACTACCAATTTCCGTTGAGATCTTGGCACCACTTCCCATACATTGTTTTCAATATTGACTCGTACTCTTCTATCTTGGCTTCCTTCCACACTTTATGTTTGGCAGCCTCATCAAAACGGGAAGGTTTTGAGTCAATCACAAAATTCAACTGAGCTATCAAACCTGATTATTTATATGGCTTATTTCTTTCTTTAAAAGTACCTTTAGGAGATGCATGCTTTTCTTCTTCCTTTAAAACTTCACGGCACCATGCTGGATTACTTTTGATAGGAGGTTTATCTAGGGGAAAATCAACAGAATATCTTATGGGATCCATTGAAGGCTCCCTGGCCTCCTCCCTCTGCTCATCTGAAAGTTGTGAATCTGAAGGTTCTGGAGATGGCTCTTCCTTCTCCTCTGTATATCACATGGAAGTTCTTCGGAACAATGAAAAGCAACTTCCTCATGGAAGGTCACATCTCTACTGACCTCTATATACTTTTTCCATGGTAAAAAGATTTGATATGCTTTTGAGGTCTCATTGTACCCCACAAAAGTGTCTTTCTTTCTAGAGGGCTCTAGCTTAGTCCTCTTTTCTTTTGGTACATGAATGTAGACAAGACTACCAAAAATTATCAAATGGTCAGATGAAGGATTCTTATCGGTGAAAACTTCTTCTGGAGTTTTCTCTTCCAAGACTTTATGAGGACACTTGTTATGAATATAGACTGTAGTGCTTGCAGCTTCGACCCAAAGAGACAACAAAAGATTCTGATTATACACCATGGCTCTGGTTGCTTCACAAATTGTCTTGTTCTTTCTTTCTGCAACCCCATTATGTTGGGGATTATAAGGCACTGTCAGCTCCCTCTTAATCCCAGAAGCCTGACAGAGTTCATCATACTTGTGGGAGTCAAACTCTTTTCCATTTTCTGTTCTAAAAACACAGATATGTCTACCTGTCTGATTCTCAACAGGATTCTTAAAATCCTAAAATTTGTTGAAAGATTCATGTTTAGTTTTCAGAAAATAAATCAAGGTTTTACAAGAACAATCATCAATAAAAATGATATAATAAAGACAATCATTCATGGACGAAGCAGTCATAGGTCAACAAAGATCAGAATGAATAAGATCTAAGATACCATTAGTTTTTCTATTACTGTGAGGATAATTGTTTTTTGTATTTTTACCAAGAGCACAGCCTCTACAAATACTATCATGCTCAAAAGAAAAAACGAGCATACTTGTTACCATCTTTTGCAAACTTTGGAGAGCATTATAGTGGAGATGTCCAAACCTTCTATGTCATAGTTCGCAGGGGTTGATCATCTCATGAGCTAATGCTTGAATAACTCGACGAGTGACTTTGTAAAGTCCACCTTCTTGAGCTCTGATTGTCATGGTTGAGCTCATACTTTCATTTGAGGGCCACAAAGGAGCATTTCCTTTGGATAATGCTATCGAGTACCCTTTACTTTCTAGAACTGCAACTTAGATAAGATTTTTCTTTAATCCAGGAACATAAGAATTTCTTCAATATGAAATGCATTACCTGATTGAAGTTGAAAGGATCCTGATCCAATTCCTTTGATGGCATAAGTTTCATCATCACCCAATTCTACCTTCACATTGAACTTCTTATCTCGATAGTTCACAAGGTTCTGTTTGAAGCCTGTCATGTGCTTGGAGGCCCCACTGTCCACTAACCAAATTTCTTCTGATTTAGTGACAGTATTGGAGAGAGCTGAAACAAGATAACTTTCTCTGTGTTGTTCTTTTTCTTTAGTAGCAGCTCTGGTTCTCTTTCTTTGAGGCTCTTCTTCCACAGTTGCAACTGAAACATGGAACTTGCCTTTCCATTTATGTTGTGAAGGAGGGTTCCTGCAGTCTTTTGCATAATAACATAGCTTGTTACAGTTAAAGCATCTTGCTTTAGACAAATGAGAGTGAGAGTGCTCACTATTGAGGAAAATATATGAAATGATCTTACTCAAGCATTTTCATATTCTGCTTGGCTAAAGAAAAATAGACAGGGATGTCACCCTATGTTTATAGCCATCAAAAATAATATCCTAACTCACAAGTATTGATTACAAGTGCTTAGGCTAGTCTTTTATGAATAAAAACTTACTGGAAAATTCATTATTTATATATTTTTCTGAATATAACAGTGGTTGAAATAAATGTAGAGACAGAGATAAAGACACCAAGATGATAATCAAGACAGATGAGATATAAAGCAATCATTTATTTCATTCCAACTCATCAAAGAGTCATTCTCTTTACAAAATTTCATGAAGAAGTTTTGGATCAAAGTCAAACTTAGACATCCCCGATGAAACATACAAAAGGACCTCTGACAGAAAATAAAAAATTGAACTCTAAAAGTTGGATCAGCTTGCCACGGATTGTTTCCCACTCGACTCTCTGAAAAACAAGTGTCTGAATGATGTAATTCATCCATGAATCTTGTTGTCTACAATAAGACCCTTAGTATGCTTCTCCTTCTATCCTCTTCTTGTTCCTCCCTTTCCTTTTTCCTTTAAGCAAATTAGAATTGGTTGAAGTAGTTGAACTACTTCATTAGTTAAGTGAACAAAATAACTCAACCATATTTTTAGTTAGGGGGAAAAGTAATAAATCATAATAAGGGTTTTAAATAAATAATAACTAGTAGGTGGGACCCCATGTGACTCCCCTTTAGCTCTTAACAATCATAACATAACTAATCAATTAAGAAAAACATCCCTCCTTGTGACTCCCATCATCACATTCATGTTTGACAATTTATCTCATTGATATTTAAAATTATTTCCAAAAATATATTACTCATATATCCCAAAAACTTTTGAAGTCAATTGTTATCAACAATAAATAAATAAAACTTAGAATCCATATTTTCCATTCTGTGAGACAATCTTTCCCTCGTTGTTGCTATCACCTTTTAATCTCTCTGAAATTGCCTTAGGCTGTGTGGACCATTTAGGCTTAATCTCACTGATCACATGAGAGCAATCATCCCTCAAATGCATGCGGGAGGACACAGATTTATCATAATCATTTGAAGGTCAGGAAGGGGCAGTAGTGTCTTTCCCTTTGTCAGGGGCATGGTGGGCTTCGGTTTTCAACCTTTTGCTTGAAAAGATCATTCATGTATGCATAATTGATTATTAAAAATTCTCTTTATCAACCATACATGCCAACTCTTTTTTAAATATGACATAAATTTTGGCTCAGCAACATATCAAACTCATGCAATCCAATCCATTCAATTTGTTTACTTGTTGTCAATGAGCAGGGGGTGAACAAAAGTTATGGGATATGCGAGGGGTTTGTATTGAGCAAAAAATGTTAAAATGAGGGGGAAAATAATCATGGTTGCTTCTCACAGACAACAAACAATCAACTGTAATGTAAACCAAGGAACATGTCACTGTAACCATCCAAGAAACTGTGATTTCAAACTGTCACAATACAAAATTCACTTAAGTGTAATTAAATTTTAGGAACAGGGAGTGAAAAATGAATATGGGAAGGCGAGGGGGTTGTAATTAGCGAAAAGTGAAATAATGGTAGGGAGGAGAGTGGATATTGTTCATAAAATTATTTGAGTAATCCATAAAACCATTCTATATCAAACACAAAAGATCTGACACTAACCAAATATTCATTGTGATCAATTTAACAACTAATGTGCATGATTTAATCATTCTTGTGAATTAACTTGTTCACTGTCCATAATTAAATCTTTAACACAGTGTCATCAAACTCAAACAATATGCCTTCCAAACAACATGTACAAGAGTTTTGTTTCTTCACATTTGTCCTTTTTAATTTTTAAAACAATTTCTAAATGAGCACATAGTCACTTGTTTCCACTATGTTCCATCAACACATCAACCACTATCCATGAATTATTTCTTCAACTCAAACACATACACAAAAATCGTGCACGGTTCCATTCCTCTAATAAATTTAATAATCAAATTGCAACAAAACCATACTGTTATAAACCCATGCCTATCTCTGATGGAGTAATGAAACGATATCCATAACATATACAGTGGACAACCACGCCACAACATCACGATTTTAAATAAAAATACTCCTGAGGGGAAATTAAGACACACAGTAACAACAACCCTTATTTCAACCTATATCACGTTGTAGGAAACACACAACCCAACGCATAAAGAAAAGAGGCATATTCCCAATCAACCAAAAAACCATGCTGAGTAATTGAATCAATTGCCATAATAAAAGAATACAATGATTATAAACCAATCACAAAAACCATTGTCAACGCTATTGATCAGGGACAACCAATAGTAAACCATTGTTGACAATACTCCACCAAATCATAATAGTCGACCATGTGCCCGACCAAAAATAATTGTTCTTTTATCAAAATCGGGCTTAAAATAAACAAGGGTGGGCTCTAAGTCACCAACACAAGGAGGTTGGAAACGACCACCAACAGTAGGTGAGAAACATTCGGGACAACACGGTGGACACACAGGACATATCACCCATAGCTTTGCAGGACAAGGAGAGAGTTCAACAAGAAGGAGAGAACATGAATAGAGGAGCAGAGGTCCCTCTCGGCCAACAAATAACGCCCCAAACACGTAGAGCATGACCCTCGCGGTTTTCCCCAATCAACCCGAGTAATGTTGATATAAAACAGAGCCAAGAAATATCAATCAACCTTAAATCAAGCCCCTTGGCATAATGACCATCATAACCCACTTTGAAAACATCAATAGCATAAACGAGCTCATACCCAGGTGAAATGATACGCAGTGACACAGGGTGGCTCAAAATCAAACCCAACAACCCCATAACAGCAAAAAGACTGGGTATGGTGACAATAAACGTGTGGAGATAGCCAACCAATCTGGACCAAATGAAACCCTTCAATCAAAACCAATAAGGATGACAGAGAGCCTTCATAGCTTCTAGCACTCAGAACAATCAATGAATTGTGACTTCAACCATCATTGTAATGAAAACCACACAAACCATCCATTTCAGAGAAATACCACAAGTTTACACAGTTTCCAGTCTCAAGAAAAGCACATACCCATACCTCACCAACCCAATATCTATTTCATAACCAGAGTGGGTTCATGGATGGCGAAAAAGACATACCTGTAACCAAAATCCTTTAAAATGTGAGGTTGGTCGAGCAGTTCTTCCCTTGCCTGGAAATCAAAGCTTAACCATAGAGAAACACCATTGAACAATAGCCAAGTTAGGGTGACGGCTAGTGGGAGAGGTATGGAGTGACGTGCAGTAAATGCACGTCTCTTCCATCTTTTACTCCTCCAGTCACTTAGTATGCGCCAGCCAACCATTCCATTAATTCATTTAATTAAAGCATGCATCGAGACCAACATCCAAAATGCGCCACCCTTTATTACATTAACCATTTCCAACCACACCATAGTGCGCATCACATGTTTTTCCATATAAGTCAATAAATCATATAGCCACTAACCATGTTAGCTAGGACTAACAACAATCTATTTAAACTTCAAATGCATAGTGCAACATCGTATAGCATAGTAACATAGTCCCTTTCTTTTGGATTTTATTCATATTGCTTCATTTCTTTTCAATTGCTCTTTTGTTGTTACTAACATGTATCTTTTGTAGGTGTCGCAAGTAATAAATCAAGGAGTAAATAGCAAGGGTAACAATGGATATCATAAGCCATTATGACATGACATTTTAGCCTAGAGTAAGAGAACATACATGCATTATTCATCATCCATTTGTTGCGAATAGAACCAACATTGATCATCAATCATGCTCAAACCTGTAAGCAGTGTCGAACTGCAGTAAAAACATCAAATAAGAACTAGATCCGATCCTCCAATATACAAGGGGGTCCCACCTACTAGTATTATATATATCATTTAGCTCAAAATTTAATAGGCTTTTTAGCAATACTTTGCAGGTGAAATCCTCGTTGCGATTTTAATCGTCAACAAATTGGCGACTCCACAGGGAAATTTGTTTCCAACAAATTAGAACCCATAACTCATGGTTTTGCAGATCAGGAACAGCAGATCAAGAACAACAGATCAAGAAGGTATAACCAGGATGATTATGCAATAGGGGGAAGTGAGCGGATTTAATGGAAAAATGATCGGGAATTTAGGAATAACTCATGAAAAGTGTTAAGTATGAGGGGGTTTATCCCTGTATGCATAATCATTCAACTGGAATATGCTCTTTACTTCAAGGAGAAAATTTACAGATTTTCTCTTTTAAATCTCAAATGGATGAAGAAATGGCAAGTATAAGCGAGAGATAACCAATTTCTTTATAAGACGACAGTGAAAGCAGATAAAAAATTCAAGTGTGCTTTCAGGGGAATAACGTAATAGTTGTGTAAGCTTGATTGTTATTGACCAACAATATTTTGCAGAAGTGACACTATGGCATAAATGATCCAACATTTATTCTTTGACAAAAATCAACTAAAATATAAGAAAAAATAAAACCATGACAAAAATAAAATTGCAAAATTTAAAACAGCGGAAATAAAATGACAGAAATGCAAAAACAGTAGGAAATGTTTTAAAACAAAAAGCAGAAAAAAAAAAACTATTGTAAGGCAAAAAAGGGAAATAGTGAATAACTAAAAGCAGAGCTTGACTACTAATATACAGAAAACCCAAACGGCGTTAGAAATTTTCAAGTTGGTTCCATGTAATGCTTCAAGTGAGAACCGTTAGTGTTGTAGGAAAAAAATCAATACTGTAAATCTTTTAGAATGTAAGAGTTAGTACCTAGGACAAAAGTGATGATGAAAGGACCCAGCGATAATTTATGAAATTTTGAATGTCTTCCTTTATCAGCGTGAGCTTAATCCCACAACAATACTTTTTCATTGACCTTGAATTTGACAGTCTTGTCACTCTTGTTGAAATACTTCTTAACAGTTTGTTGTCTCCTTTTAATATTATCCAAAGCAAACATCATTTTCTCTTACAAAGCTAAGAATGTGTTTATCCTTTGCAAAACATCGAAAGAATTTAATTCTTCGATCTGTAACATCAACCTTAAGGAAGAAAGTTCAAGCTCAGTTGGCAAGAGGGCTTCTTGACCATAAACAAGATGAAAAGGAGTGCAACCGGTGCTTACCTTGGTGGTAGTTTGATCTACCCAAAGGGCGTAAGTGAGGAGGGTGTGCCACTGATGAGGCTTATCTTCGATGAACCTTTTGATGATTCTTACCAGATTTTTGTTGGTAGACTCAGGCTGCCCATTTCCTTGGGGATAATAAGTTGATGAGGTGAAATGTTTAACTCCCAACTTAGCTAGAAATTGGGTCAGGTTGGCAGAAATGAAAGCGGGACCATTGTCTGTAATAATTTCCAATGGAATACCAAATCCGGAAAAAATGTTATTTTCAAGGAAAGAAATCACCTGATCATCTGTTGAATGCTTAAGTGGGACAACTTCAACCCATTTTGTAAAATAGTCTGTGGTTGTCAAAATAAAAACTTGCCCTGCTGAAGATGGAGGATTAATAGGACCAATAAAATACAATCCCCACTTTGAAAAGGGAAAGTCTGGGAGGACAGGTTTTAATGGCATGGCTGAAAGGCATTCTTTCCCTGCAAATTTTTTGGACTTGTCACAAGATCTCTACAAAACATAAGAGTCACGAAAGATCGAAGGCCAATAATATCCCTTCCTAATAATCTTGAAAGCAGTGGTTTTAGCAGAAAAATGACCTCCTACAGGAATGACAGAACTTGAAGAGCCATGAGATTCTTGCAACAGTTTATTTGCATCCTCATTGTTTACACAGCAAAGCAACACACCATCAACAAATCTTCAAAATAAGAAGTCTCCTATAATGACTTATCTTTCAGATTCAAGACAGAGCCTTCTCCTTTGATGAGTATCTAGGTTGTCTAGACATCTTTGGTTTTGTAAATAGTAAATTAAATTCTTGTACCAGGGATGTTCAGACACAGGAAGGATCTGGTTATCAATGTAAAAGAGAGTTGATAGGGAACTATCCTCTTCATCGATTTCTTCACTATTCTCATCATGTTGAGCTAAGTGAAGGGCTAAGTCACGTCGCTTGATAGTGGTAGAAGTCGTGATGTTCAAATCATGCTCATGGATATTTGCAAGCCAATGTGCAAGCTTCCCTGAAAGATAAGTCTGTGAGAGAAAAAACTTGACCGTAGGTAACCAGAGTTTTATCAACGTATGATTACCTAAGATGAAGGGGCGAAACTTTTCAATAGCTTTAACAAGAGAGAAAACATGCTTCTCAATAAAAGAATATTTAAATTCATCATCAGACAAAATTTGACTCATGTAAGACATCGGTTTTTCATTACCTTGGTCATCCTTTTGCATGAGGACAGCAGAAACTGCTTCATCGGTGGAATTAGTATATATCATGAATTCCTTATTAAAATACATCTTTGCCAAAACCGGTGCGAAACTGATTGCTTTCTTAATCCCTTCAAAATCATTTTCGACATCATCTATCCAAGAAAAAGAACGATCTTTCTTAAGAAGATTATGAATTGGTTTGACCATCACAACAAAATATGGAACAAACCTATGGACAAAGTTAATAACCCCCATAAAATCTTGAACCTCCTTCTTGGAAGTGGGAGCAGGTAGATTAAGGATAGCAGCAATCCTTTCAAGATCAATGCTTATTCATGAATCAGAGACAATGTGTCAAAGGATCTTTCCCTCGGTAACGCCGAAAATGGACTTGGAAGGATTTATAGAAATGCCAAATTTCCTACATCGCATGAGAATTTTTCTCAAATGACCAAAATTATCTGATCGGATTTGAGAGTACATTGTTAAGTCATCAAGTTAGATGTTAAGTCATCAAGTTAGATCTGAATGATCTTACCGATCAAATCGTCAAAAGCTATTTGCATAGCTCTTTGAAAGCTGGCACCTGCATTGGATAATCCAAAAGTCATACACTCATAAGCAAAGGTACCCTAATGAGTAATAAAGGTGGTTTTGTATTTATCTACCCTTTTTACCTTGATTTGATTGTAACCGAAAAAATTGTCATGTAAGGGCATCATTTGTGACCCTGCAACTTGCTGCAAAATCATTTCCATGTTAGGGAGAGGAAAGTGATCTTTTACACTAGCTCGATTTAATGCGCGAAAATCAACGCATAATCTGATTTGACCGGTTGTTTTCCGAACAGAAACCAAATTTGAAACCCATTCAGAGTACTTGACCAAAAAGATAATTCCAGCCTTCAAGAGTTTTTCCAACTTCTTTCGAATAGTTGCTTCTAGCGCAGGGTTGATAGGTATTTGTTTTTGCCTAACTGGTTCTATGCCTTCCTTAATGGGGATGGCATGTTGTATAAGACCAGGATCAAAACCACGAAGATCCTCATAAGACCAAGAAAAAACATCTTGAAATTCACCAAGTAGCTTGGCAAACTTCATTTTCTCTTCATCTGAACATTTGGCACATATTTTAACATTCTTTGGAGCCTCAGGTGTCCCAATGTTCAAGGAGATGGTTTCACCCACCTTCCTTTTCGACTCCTCTTC
Organism: Picea engelmannii; assembly: GCA_009831015.1. Lineage (NCBI taxonomy): Eukaryota > Viridiplantae > Streptophyta > Pinopsida > Pinales > Pinaceae > Picea > Picea engelmannii. The sequence continues at coordinate 26,488 of ML799962.1, read as the reverse complement.
TTTATGTTTCTCTTTATTACCTACACCACTCAATGAAAACAAACTCTCTATAGGAGTCAAGCCCTTAGGAATCTTGTTATCTTCTATGGATATAATTTCCTTAGGCTTAAAAGGTTCATTTTGAATGAAAGAAAAAATGCTCTCATCGTTAGGGAAGACCTGCCAAGATTCTATGTTGTCGAGGATATGTGGACGATATAGAGATTGAAATGTACAATCATTTATGTGAGGCAAAAGTTTTCGATTAGGAGAGGCTGCAAAAAATGCTAACCGATCAACCATTGAGTTTAGCTCCTTAAAATGAGTGATGTTGAAAGATAAAAGGTTCAAGATAAGAGCCCAAATAGTTTGGGTGTATCGTTTCATCAACTTGTTGCTAGGAGAGTAAATTTTACGTACAAGATTCACAACAAGCTCAGAATCCCCAAAAACTGAAAGGTGACCACAACCAAGATTATAGGTGTTCTCAATTCCCAATAACAAAGCTTCGAATTCAGTGACATTGTTTGTGCAAGCAAACTCCAACCTATAAGAAAAGTTATGGATTTTTCCTACAGGAGAAATCAAGATAATGTCAGTTGTGTTACCTTCATTAGAGCATGAACCATCAAAGTGCATGTGCCACATACCATCATCTAAATCATTTTTTTCCAAGGGAATGTTATCCTCCTCAGCAAAGATGGAATACACCCATAGGTTCTCTTCGATATAGTTTACAATAGGTTGTGGGACACTCTCTATGTAAGGTGAAATCCTTCCCTCTCTAAGGACTATAATGTTTTTACTATTCCGAGGAACGGATAAATGTTTTCCATCAAGTGAGAGGTATCCACCCATCAAGGCTTTCCAATCTCTTCCCAAGATGATTGAGTAATTTTTTACTAGCATATCGATTACCTTAATACTAAGGGTTGTCCTTATTTCAGGGTGTGCGCACAAAACTAAGGTCACATCCTTAATCGCGCCTATGTTCGTTTGTTGTAGAATATTATAGGAGAGCATGCTTCTGGAGTTTTCATTTGTACAAGACAAGCCTAGCTCTTCCATAATAATCTTCGACATCACACTTGGGCCCGAACTGCCATCAATGAGGCAACAATGGGCGATCTTATCCATAATCTTTACAGAAATATAAAAAGGGGGATTTTTTACAGGGTATCTAAATTTATGTACACATACTTTATTTACAGATGAATCCTCTTTCTTTGCCTCTTTAGAGAGGTTGGCTACAACAAAATATTTTCCTTCCATGAATTGTTTCAGATGGCTCTATTGTTCAAGGACAACAACCATGTCCAGAAGGGTTGCATCTACTTTGATGTTATCCAAGTGATTTAGGATTATATTTGGAAGAGGGGAGAGGGGAAGTAATTCCTTGACTTTCAGGAACCCTAGATACCTGAACAGTAGCAGCAGGTGAGGATGAGCTTGGGCTAGAAGAATTGCGGGGAGGATCAAATTTTCCCTTAAGAGCATAGGATTTGTTCCTAGTATTGATGATCATAACATATTATGGCTCTGCAAAATCTAGGACAACAATGGTAGTTTCTGGTCTTTAACCAAATATCTTATCTCTGACACTCTTCCTTATCTCACATGTGGCTTCCTCGTGGTGTTCCTCTCAAAAGTTACACCAACTTCGAGGCAAGATAGTTTTAGGTTGAAAATTATTTTCAATTGGATTCCTAAAGGGGGGTGCAGAAGAGGATGAAGTTTCGAGGGTGAGAGGTGAGACAGTTCCTTTTCGCTCATATGTTATCATATGATTATTCATGTCTTGTACTAGATGTAAGAGGGCGGACATGTCTGTCTGTTTAACCAATTATCCTTGGGGAAGACTTGTTCTTTCAAGTTGTTCTTCATACTCTAAACAAGTATGCAGAGTGGAACCGATATTATCAATCGATTTTTCCTCGAGCCTATGACGATAGGGAGAAGGTAATGCATTGTAGTAATGCATGAAAGCGGCTTGGTTCTGAGGTCAAATGAGTTCAGGGATCTGATTTTATAACTTAGTGAAATGCAAGTTGAAGGATTTGATGGTCTCACCATCCTTATAGGAAATGTTATTGTATTCTCGTAACTTCTCGGCTAGGCTTTTAGATTTCCCATAAGTGGATCTGAATTAATAGATTAACTCCGCCCAAGTAGACAGAATCTTAGGAGGAAGATCAAAGCAATTGGTTGTGGCCTTTCCTTCCAAGGAATTGACGAATAAGCACATGCAAGTATCGTTGTCATTGGCCCCTATGTTGTGACAACAAAAAGAATGGGTATGGTGACAAGAATTGTGTGGAGATAGCCAGCCAATCTGGACTGAATGAAACCCTTCAATCAAAGCCAATAAGGATGACAGAGAGACTTCATAGCTTCTAGCACTCAGAACAATCAATGAACCTGTGACTTCGACCATCATTGTAACGAAAACCACACAAACCATCCATTTCAGAGAAATACCACAAGTTTACACAGTTTCCAGTCTCAAGAAAATCATAGAACCATACATCACCGAACCAATATCTATTTTGTAACCATAGTGGGTTCATGGATGGAGAAAAAGACATACATGTAACCAAAAGCCTTTAAAACGCAATCTTGGTCAAGCGGTTCTTTCCTTGCCTGAAAATCAGAGCTTAACTAGAGCGAAACACCATTGAACAATATCCAAGTTAGGGTGACGGCCAATGGGAGAGGTATGGAGTGACGTGCAGTAAATGCACGTCACTTCCATCCTTTACTCCTTCAATCACTTAGTATGCGCCAGCCAACTATTCCATTAATTCATTTAATTAAACCATGCATCGAGACCAACATCCAAAATGCACCACCCTATGTTATATTAACCATTTACAACCACACCATAGCGTGCATCACATATTTTTCCATATAATCCAATAAATCATTTAGCCACTAACCCTGTTAGCTAGGACTAACAACAATCCATTTATACTTCAAATGCATAGTGCGACATCGTATAGCATAGTAGCATAGTAACATGTATCTTTTGCAGGTGTCGCAAGTAATAAATCAAGGAGTAAATAGCAAGGGTAACAATGGATATCATAAGCCATTATGACATGGCATTCGAGCCTAGAGTAAGAGAACATACATGCATTATTCATCATCCATTTGTCGCGAATAGAACCAACATTGATCATCAATCATGCTCAAACTTGTAAGCAGTGTCGCACAGCAGTAAAAACATCAAATAAGAACCATATCCGATCCTCCAATATCCAAGGGGGTCCAACCTACTAGTATTATATATATCATTTAGCTTAAAATTTAATAGGATTTTTAGCAATACTTTGTGGGTGAAATCCTCGTTGTGATTTTAATCATCAACACTTACCTTGGGGTTTCTTACCTTTGCCTTTGTGTTGAGGAAACATGTTCCATTTCTTGGCTTTGACTGAAAAAGCATGGCCTTTCACCATTGAGGGTTCATTTCTGCTTTTAAGTCTACCCTGTTCTTCCAGAAAATCATGCCATAATCTCTCAAAGTTGGATTGAACTTATCTTCCATTGACTAATGTGAGAAATGTCTGCCATGATTCAAGAAGACCATCTACTATTGTTTGTACAAGGTCATCATCATCCACTACAACTCCAATTGCTACAATTTTATCTCTTGTTTGGGAAATTTTGGAAAATAATGCAAAGATGGTTTCATCCTTTCCCATCTTCAATGTACGTAGTTGTTTCTTGAAATTCCTCTTCTGAGTTGGGGCCTTATTTTCATATAGATTTTCTAGGGCATCAAAGCATTCCTTAGTTGTCCTTAGATGAGCAATAAGAGGCATCATGTTGTCTTTAATTGAGTAAAAAATGACCCTCTTGGCTTTGTTCTGCATCTTCTTATAGGCTACTCTTCTTGCATTTGAAGTAGGTTCTTCCATCACCCTGGTAACTAGCTCATCCAAATCACCTTCTAGGATATTAAAAACCCTAGCCTTCCACGCATTGAAGTTTGAAGCCCCTTCAAGCCTATGTTCTTCTTTGACTGAATATGGAGCCATATAGAAAACAAGATCTGATATAAAACAAGTTTATTGATGATCTGCAAAACAAACCCTTAAGTGTGGATCTACGCAGGCTCAAAAGTCTTCCACAATTGAGCTATTTTCAAGCCCTAAGCTCTGAAACCATGTTAGAATTTTAAGGGCAAATTATATACTAGCTAGAAACAAAAATATATTTTAATTTTATTTGCTACTGTAATTTTGGATTGGTAAGATATTCAAAACAAAAATCTGATATAAACAATTTATAACAAAAACACATTATAGATCTAGGTATTACCTCTGAAAAAAACAAAGAACGGATTTACCTGATGTGTTTGTTGTTATCCTCTTTTTTGTATGCTTAGAAAAATCTTTAAGGGTCATGGATCAAACCCTCTGGGGTAGATCTCATCATGATATTTTGAACAGTTTTGCCAAGAATAACTTCAGGGAAATATCAGAAAGACGACCAACATACCAAACATCAAGTACAAGGATGAAACAATGACACCATTTTCCAAAAAGGAAGCCACTAACAACCTTAACCAAAAACTATCCAAAACAAAAACTGTTACAACAATAACAACAGTTAGAGGGTTTCCTTAAAAACCCTATTAAGATCTGCAAGGGTGGAAGCAAACAGAAGTCACCATAAAAGGAATAGAGGCAACATATAGGTGACACTAGAACGAGACAGCAACAACATACATGTGCACCAGTAGGGAGACAGTAGCAGCATATAGCAAGGAGACTACGACAGAACATATACCGGTGATAGTACCAGCAGGGAGACAACGACAAGATGGAAAATTAACCTTAGGGATCAGTGGTAGCAACATATGAGAAAGATAAACCCTCAGTGGCTACCACAAGAAAAAAACATTGAATAAAAGGAGGGTTGCACCACTTCTAATGACCAGAATAAGGGAGTCGCAACAATACTTCCCTAAGGAGGGCCGCAACACTTCAATAACCAACAAGAGGAATTGTTCCAAGGAGGGCCACACCGCAACTCAGCAAGAGAATCAGATCCAAGATGGTCGCACAACAAACCAACATGAGAAAGGGATCCATAGCAAAAACTCAGACCAAGACTTGGCTTGGAGGAAGAATAAATGAATGAGAGAGAGGGGGGATAGGTATCTCTTTTATATTTTGGTAGGTAGGTTAGGGTTAGCTAAAATAACCCTAACTTTAGGGTTAGATTAAATCCTAATAAAATAAACAAATTAAATAATTAATATTTTAATAATAAAATATTAATTAGAATAGTCAACAAGTCAAGGTGGCTAGAAAAGAACCAAAACACATAAACATTAAGGAGCACGTGGCTTAAGAAAGGGATTGCAAAGACAATAAGACAAAGTCAAGGGGGGGTTCTTCTTTAATGGCAGAATGTCCACAAAGGTCTCATGATATAACTTATAAGCATTTATCATCTCTCTGCATAAGATCAAGGTCAATGATGTGATCATGTCCTTCTAAATTACTCCTAGGTCTCATGGACCATCCCAGGAGAGAAGAAGATCACACATCATCTTAGCTTGGTACTTAACCAAGAAACTTCCTGGTCTCAGACCAGGATATCTTAGAACGCAACTGGGGGCCCTAGATCACAATTAAGGTCTTATCCACCAAGGTACACAACCAAGTATCAATCCAAGCACTGAACAAGGATTCCCTGGAACACATCCAGGGGCCCTAGAACACATATAGGGACTTATATCATCAAAATTCTTGGTCCCTGACCAAGAACCCCAACAATACACTAGAGTCCCTTACTAGGGTCTTTTTCCATGGCTCTAACTGCTTGGTCCCAAACCAAGAACCCCAGGAGTGTACTGGGGGACCTAGATCTCAACTAGGGTCTTTTCCATACTCCCAAATAATGGCTCTTCCAGCTGCTTAATTTTAACACATGTATCTGACGGAGCCTCCTTCTCCTTACTATAGTACCCAGCTCCCTTTGGAACTGACTGTCTGACTCCCTCTCGAGCACCGAATATAAATTGGATCTTCAACCTGTTGACTTCATCACTTGTCCTCCAAAAAACATTTTGTCATCCTCTGCTTGTAGTTCTTACCTACAAGTCAAATTCAGTCCAATATTCAATAGTTTTTTAAGCCACACTACTTCGTGACTTGTTGCCACATACTTTGCCTTGGCCGTATTGAGTGCTACACACAACTTCTTTTTTATTCTCCATGAAACAATATTGGATCCTAGATTGAAGCAATATGTTGAAGTACTCTTCCGATGAGGAATATTGTCGGCCCAATATGAATCTTAATATCCATATAAATTGAACTCATGCTCTATCACATACTTGAGACCATAATCCAATGTACCCTTAAGGTACCTCATCACATGTTTTGTTGTGACCAAATGAACCTACCTGGGCTGCTCCATATATTGACTCAGGGTGTTCACAACAAAACATATATATGGTCTTGTGCTCATCAAGTTCATCAACGAACCCACCATCTTCCTGTATAAAGTAACATCCACAGTCTCTAAAGTCATATCCTACAACAAATTCATATTTGATACCATAGGTGTAGTTGTTTCCTTGCAATCCAACATCCCAAACTTCTTCAAGATTTCTACTATATACTTCCCTTGATTAAGAAATATCTCATCTTGTCTCTGCCATACCTCAGGACCCAAAAAGTAATGCATCATCCCGAGATCTTTCATCTCAAACTCAGTAGCCATTTTTTCTCTTACACTCTGAGATGATCTTTTCCACACCTGTTAGAAATAGGTCATCCACATACAACAGTAATATTATCGGACCATCATCCATGACCTTAAAGTAAAGGTTAGGATCTACAGTGCTCTTTTTAAATCCTAAGATCATCATAAAATTGTTGATCTTGCCATACCATTTTTTGGGTGCCTACTTTAATCCATATAAAGCCTTCTTCAATCTGCACACTGAGTGTCCAACAGTTTTCATGTACTCAACGAAGTGTTCTGTGACTACAAGGACAATTCTTCTTGATCAGGTTTACATCTGTACCACAAGAATAATTTCAGTCCTTCCGAATGTTGAAACCCATGCACTTTGAGTCTTATGTCCTTAGAAGACTATGCCAGGGCCATTGTCCATTGGTCAAATTACCATGACCAATATCGGGAGAATGTCAGCCCAATGTTGAAACATTAACACTTAAGAATAACTTCTGAAATTACATAAAATCTCAACACTCCCTCTTAATGAGGAAGGTATTATATCTAGCACATAATCTAACACTGTCGCCATCCACACGATCTCATGACCATTGAATATCAGGCACATGAATCTATACATCACAAGAAATCCATAGTGACTTCACAGCATGCATCCAGGGTCGGTGGGTAACTCTCTAATAGCTACAACATGTCATCATGAGACTATCCAGTTTCCTGCATAAAACATATGAAGCCATCACTCCCTCTGAGGCTATATAGTCTTCGGAGTCATCTACTCCCTCAGCATGTGATGACCTCCTCTTCTTCTTCATTACATGGATGTGCACAACTCTATGTATGGATAGTCTTGCTTCATGTTTCTTCCTGTGACTGTCATTATGGCTCCTTCTCAAAGCTATTACATGTGACATGCCCGGAACAAGAAACAAGAACAACAAAAAGTATCTCATAGAGAAGATCAATTTATCTTGTGCACAACTATATACAGTGACCCTCGAAATTATACGTCTTCTACTAACACATCCATCATATACTCAATGTCACATAGCTAACCATGTTGATTTTCTAGTGTTAAATTAAACAAGCATAATTTTCCGCAAGTGGTAATTACTTCCAACGATATTACTTTAGTAAACTCTAGAACATCACTAAGTAATTACACTCAAAAAATTTCAACTACTTAGAAACTTCAGTCTCTTCCTTAAATCATTTCCCTTGTGTGAGAGAGAAAAATATATGTGTCTATTGTTGTGTCTTTTTATAGTAATATTAAATTGATCCAAAAAGACACGTCTCTTTGAAAATTAAATTAAATTTTCTTTCTTAAAAATAGTTGGAGAATACCTCCCGTAACTACCCAAAGATTAATTTGGTTATAATCCATCCACATAGTATTTGACTTTGTTAAATTGTTCCTCCATAATTCATGGGATTCTTTGCATAAATATAGGTAGAAGTAAATATGCAGTACATTCCTCATATTTAGGTAATTAGACATTTTTTCTAGAAATTACTGCCCACCATAATTTATGGAATTCTTTCTATAATTTAGTTAGGAGAAAAAAGTAAATATGTTGTACATAGATATTACAACAACCCCATAAATTTAACACTCTCAAGACTTTACTCTACTCTCATTTTCACGGGCCCTCCTGTGAGGAATTCAAGCCCAGTCTCACTCTGATAGCATGTTGATTTTCATAAGAGATGATATCGTATGTGAATGAATATCTTATTACAATGACGAGTGTTCTATATATAAAGAACACATGGTGACCATGGTGACCATCCATGAAGAGATGCATCCCTTGGGTAATACATTTATTTATACTTTATATTATATTATATATATAATACAAATATACTTTATATTTACGCTTTATACTTTATTATATATATTTATACTTTATATTATAAATATATTATTACATTAGTATATTATAATTAATAATATTGCTTAATAATTAATAATCATATTATTAATTATCAATCTAGTAGAATGTCTTTCCGATCTTGCCCAAACATCAACAACTCTTACCACTCGTTACGACATGGAGTGGTGCAGCTACCGTTAAAAATGAAGCTATGAACTTCCAAAAGTATTGTGTTTCCCAACCAAAACTCCTAACTTCAATGAAAATTGTAGGAATTGGTCATTTCATGATGGCCTCCATCTTTACGAGATCTATCTTGAGCACCCCTCCACCGATCACACACCCCAAATACACCAAAGATTGTTGAGCAAACTCACATTTCTTGAGATTAGCCAATTGTTGGTGCTTCTTTGGAGTCTCGAACACTTGCATGAGATGTGAGATGTGCTCCTCCCAGGTATCACTATAAACCAATATATCATCCAAATAGACTATAACAGATAAATCTAGATATGGATGTAAAACATCATTCATCGATCTCATAAATGTAGTTTTTGCATTACATAAACCAAATGGCAAGTCCAACCATTCATACAAACCTTGCCTTGTCTTGAAGGCAGTCATTCAGGTATCCTCTTCCTTGACGTGTGCCTAGTGATATCCCAATTTGAGATCCAACTTGGTGAAATATTTTGCATGTTACAATTTCTCTAATAGATCATCGATCTTGAGTAGAGGGTACCAATTTTTTAGTGTAATCTTATTCAATGCTATGTATTCAATACACATTCGCCAAGTCCCATCCTTATTTGGTACAATTATAATAGGTTACCCACAAGGTGAGGTGCTTAGTTGAATCACACCTTGCTTGAACAACTATTACAACTGCTTCTTCACTTCATTTGCTTCCAAAATGGATTGTCTATACAACTCAATATTCAGCAATGGGGAGTCTGGAAACAACTGTATTTCGTGCTCGACTTCCCTCTTAGGTGGTATCCCTTTAGGCTCCTGAAACACTCCTTTGTATGCCTATAGAAACTTCTCCAACTTGTGTTTCTTCTCTTTAATACACCCATCCAGGGATGCCTTTACTCTTATTGACTCATCATTCGACTGATTTTCTCTTAAGAAAAGTAAAACATATTTCTTTCTAGAACTGATCAATTTCTTATCTTGATTAGCACTTACTAGTGAAATTTTTTGTTTTCCTTTGTGCATATTGATGATGAAGGAATTCATGTCCTTGATGTGGTGGTACTGGTTGGCTCTCCACATGAAGATAACATCCCTCATATACATGCAGGTGCTTCCAAACAATACTCTGCATACATCTAGTGGTACTACATCCAATTCTACTTCATCTATAAAATCAATACTTACAACAAATTTAGTCTTGCACTTATTTGTTACCTTTATATTTGCATTCTTTTTTACCCAACCCAATTGATAGGGGCTACGAAGAACGTGAACCTCCAATCCAAGCTTATTGACTAGATTCACTGCTCTGAGATTAATGGCTATGAACCAGAGTCTAAAAGAGTATATATCCTTGTCTTCTTGACCTAAATATTGATGTGTAAGAGCTTGGTCCTCTCCTTCTCTTCCTAGCGATGAAGCCTACTCAGATTCACCTCCTTCAGTACAAATGTGGAGACAATATTTTCATCCACATCAGAGATACTCTTAACCTAATTGCTCGATTCTATGGCTTGAAGGTTATTTTTCTTTCCATCCTTCTTGCGGTTCTTCGGGTTTAGCTTTGGATGTAGTTTATATCACTTTTCCTCAAAATGGCCATCAATGTTGCAATGTTTGCAATGGTTGATGGGATCTTTTCACTGATTTGTAGTGTGTAATTTCCCCAGCCACCTAGGTTGGGTCACGTCACACATTCTCAACTGTTGTTGCTCTAATACCATAATGTAACATCCCCATTACCAAACTGTTATGATACCATAATGTAACATACCCAACCTCCTAGTTGGGTACCGCACTCTGATACCAACTTGTAGCATTACCCAACTTACTACTAAGCAATGCTAATCCATAATCTAGTGCACAAAATTCTACTATATAATGTAGGTCTAAGAAGAAATATTTGAAGTAATGCGCTCAACCTCAAGTTCAGTTGCGCCACACTAAATTTCTTCTTTTTACACAACTTAAGATAGCAGAAGTAACTCTATACAACTGCACGCACAAGCATATTGAACACTAGATCACTATTGTGTGCACAACCATTATGGCACCATATGCCAATTCTATTTTTACTTTGTGCATGCAGAATGCTTTCATATGTGCATAAGCAAATCCAGTCTCATGTGCACACATAGTACTCCTTGCGCGCACGACCATTCTAACCTTGCCTTAGAGACTTATGACCATTATCATAAGATTAAATCAACATAAATAAATAGTAACAACTGTCATACTCAGCAAGTATGAATATAGACACAGACTATCAACACTAGACTTACATGTGCAAGCAACACTAAACAAAATAAAAACAATTACTTATATGCAACAACATACAAGAATTAAACCCATATTAAACATATGTAATTAAACACAGAATAAATGAGACAAGCACATAAAGACACTTATCTTTTATGAAAAGTCACCAACTGTGTGCAAAACTCATATGTTCCTCCCAACCATAGACTCTATTTCTCATAAGCTTTCAGCAACAAGTCACCCCCGAGCTGGGGCTTAACTCCCCCAGGGAAAAAGGGTTCCTAATGCCAGGCTAAGGTTCGATACTCGACATAATTTCTCAGTCCAAGGTGTCACTACTGCAACTAGTCTACAGTCTCTCATTCTCCACGTGCCTGTTACACCCAAGAAAGTGTGCCCCTTCTCTTCTCAACAGTCCCTCAGCTGCCCCACTTCCCTTCCAAGGTTCCAACAACCAGTCTAGACATGAAGTCTCGGAGCCCTACAACTAATTTCATCCCACCAAGGAACAATTCCCAACAAAAATCTCACCTAGAGAGAATGCTCATGAGCCTTTCAACCCACCTCTTTGACAACAAATCTCTCACCTAGAGAGACTACTTACGAGCCTAACAATCCACCTCTTCTACAACAAAACTTTGGTTACCATACAGAAAAACCCCTTACAAGCTTTTCTCTGCATATAAGGTAATAGTCGTATATTCCAGATGGTCCGACCCCTTCTGCACATGAGAATTGAAATGAATTCCCCGAAAGACTGAGTTCTCCCCCCAAAATACACTAAGGCCAACAATTTATATTACATGCCTTAAACTCGACACTTCTCACCTTCATAAGTAGCTTAAGCCACTTGGTGACTCGTTCCCTACTCTCGGGAACTTAGGATAAAAAATTATCCATAAATTACATTTTTCGAAAATATTACTAAAATGTTCCCTAGGACTTAAGTTCCCCCCCTTTTCCCTTTTTCCAGTGGAGTTAGCCCCCCGTCTCTTTTCATCTAATATGTTTGTGTGCAATGATGTGAAATTATTAATGAGTGTGATTACATTTACATGGATAGGTGCATTGGCCTATTTGCATCTTGGCTCACCAGCCTCATAACCACACAGGTTCTTCAACCTTAATATATATATATAGAGAGAGAGAGAGAGAGCGAGAGAGATAAAACTCAGCTTGATGCGCACTTCCAGGTAATTCCCATGCACTTACTCAAGTGCGCACAACTCTATGAAATGTGCACACCTTTTCTTGATAACAATCCCCACGCACTACTCAGGTGCACGCAAAACCAAAACTTGGTGCCAACGACTCACCATCCTATATGTACATTTACATTTATAATTGGTACCAACGACTCACTATCCTATATGTAGAATTACAAAGGGTTCGGATTAGGGACATTGCATTCCCATCCCCCTTATTTATGTAGTGTCCCCAATGCATATGTACGTACAAAATTTCAAAAATATTCAATAAGTTGTGGATACTCTACCCGCATGGTATCCTTGTGCTCCCAAGTTGCATCCTCAAGAACGTACCAGGTCCATTGGACCTTTACCAACTCCATGGCTCAATTCCAAATTTGTTTGATTTTTCGATCCAATATGCAAACCAATCGCACTCAAAAATCGTCTTTTGCCTCCACCTGAATCACATTCCAATCAATAATATGATTAGCATCATGTACATACTTTTTAAGCAATGATACATGGTAAACATTATGAATACACAAGGATGCAGGCAATGTAATATTATATGCGACAGGACCAATCCTCTCTACGATTTCAAATGGCCCACAGTAGCGCGCTGCCAACTTAGAACAATTTCCCAACTTCAGGGAACTACATCTGGCTTTCACTTTCAAGAACACATGGTCACCCAATGTAAACTCTCTAAGGGTTCTGCCTTTATATGTGCATATTTTCTTCCTTTCTTGGGTAGCCTTTAAATTATGTCTTATCTTTACCATCTGCTCTTCCATTTCCTAGAGCAAATCTGGCCCAACTACTGCATGATCTGTTGGGTTGTCCCAACTCACTAGCATGTTGCACTTTCTACCATAAATTTCTTCAAATGGGCTCATCTTTAAATATGTTTGATACCCTTTGTTGTAAGAAAACTATACCAAGTGAAGATAGTCTTCCCATTTTGATGGTTTATCCATCACATACATCCTAAGCATATCTTCAATCACCCAATTTACTATCTCTATTTGTCCATCTGTCTCAGGGTGATAGGTTGTGCTAAAGTTTATATTCGTCCCAAATCCTTTGAACACCCCTTTCCTAAATTTCAATGTGAACTTGGAATCTGTGTCAGACACAATTGTCTTAGCTACACCATGCAGCTTAATAATTTCTCGTATGTATATTTCAGCAATGTTAGATGCCTTGTGCATTGACTTCACTAGAATAAAATAGGCAGCATTAGTAAGCTTGTCCACCAATACCATAATAGAATCATGTTGCTTAGCAGTGCTAGGTAGCTTAGTAATGAAATCCATGGTTACAACTTCCCAATTCCACTCGGGAATGGGAAAAGGTTGTAGCAAACCAGTTGGATGTCTATGCTCAGCCTTGACTTTTTGACATTCAAGGCATCTAGCAATAAAATCAGCAACCTCATTTTTCATACCTAGCCAATAGTATTGCTTTTTTACTGCTACAATAGTTTTCTGGTAACTAGGGTGTTCTGCATAAGGAACCTTATGCATCTTTGACAATAACATAATTTTCAACTCTTAGTCATTTGACACATAAACTCTGCACCTATACATGAGGATTCCATCCTCTTTTAGCTCATAATATTCCAATTTCTGTTGTGATGTACCTTTCTATAAGTTCACCTTTATGTCCACATAATGCTGATATAATTTGGCAACCTCTAAAATTCCATCACACAAATATGATTTGTACATGCTAATGGTTGTAGCGTGCATCTCATGCACACTCCTGTTGAGTGCGTCAACCACCTTGTTCTCTTTTCATATGATATGCTTTATGTCAAAGTCATACTCACTAAGGATTTCTAGCCACCTGCTTTGTTTGGAATTTAAACTCGATTGTCCAAACAAATACTTCAAACCACTATGATATGTCCTCAACTCGAATCATTTTTCCATGAGATAGTGCTGCCACATTTTCAAAGCATGCATTATGGTTTCCAATTCTAAGTCATGAATAGCATAGAGCCTTTCATGCTCTTTTAACTTTCTTGATTCATAGCACACCAAATGCCCATTCTAACTAAGGATTCCATCGATCCCTTCCTTGCATGCATTCGTGCACACAACGAAGTCTTCATCTGCATCAACAATTCTCAAAATTGGCACACTTGTCAACAAACTCTTCAAGTGTGAAAAACTCCTTGCACAATTTGAATTCCATTCAAATCACACACATTTCTTTTGCAAGGATGTAATTAGATGTGCAATTCTTGAGAATCTCTCAATAAACATTCTATAATAACCTGCAAGTCCCATGAAGGACCTCACCTCTACAACATTTCTTGGTGTTGGTCATTCCTCAATGGTTTTTATCTTTTGCAGGTCCACAACTATTCCTTCCTTGGAAACGATATGACCCAAATAGTGAATACGTCGCTGGTAAAATTAACACTTGGTCAATTTTACATAAAGTTGATGCTCCCTCAATATTTGTAGCACCATCCTCAAGTGTTGCTCATGCTCTTCTTCAGACTTTGAGTCAATAAGTATGTCATCCAGAAATACAATGACAAATTTATCTAAGTTTTCTCTAAACAATCCATTCATCACACACATGAAGACATCTGGTGCATTTGACAACCTGAAAGGAATCACTGTGAACTCATAATGTTCATACCTCATTTTGAAGGCAGTCTTGCTGATGTTTTCTTCTTTAATTCTCACTTGGTGATATCCAAATCTGAGATCAATTTTTGAAAATGTTTGTGCACCCCTCAACTGATCAAAGAGGTCATCTATCCTTGGCAAAGGATACTTGTTCTTTATTTTTACTTTGTTCAACTTCATGAAGTCAATACAAAGTCTCAGTGTACCATCCTTCTTCTTCATGAAAAATATTGGGGCACCCCAAGGTGACACACTTGGGTGTATATACCCCTTCTTCAGAAGCTCTTCAAGTTGCATATGTAACTCCTTCAGCTCCGGTGCACTCATCCTATAAGGAGCCTTGGATACAGGTGTTGCTCTAGGCATCCGATTTATAGAGAAATTGATATGTATTTTCAGTGGCAACCCCAATATCTCTTTAAAACATCCTCAAACTATTTAAGTGTTGTGTAGTATTCAACATTTACAATTTTATCCTTATGTTCCTCTTCCATGTGCGTTGAAAATACTTGACATCCTTTGCTATAGCTTTTCTTCAATTGAAAGGCTGAAACTTCTCAGATAGTTATAGCTCTTGGAATTCCTTGAACTATTCTTAAGTTCCCTTCCTCATCCAAACAAGTAAATGCCTTATTGTAACTGTCAAGAATGACATGATGTTGGTCCAACCAATCCATACCAATGAGGCAATCATATGAACCCTAAGGTATGATGTTCAAATAAGTTTTTGTGCGCAGTCCATTCATTTATATTGAACATGCCTTAACTATCACATTAATTTTCATTTTTTCTCCTATAGCTAACTGCACCAACCAAGGTTTTCCAAGCTTGCTTCTCGACAATTGGAATCTTTCCACCATCTTAGGATCTAGATAACTATTACTAGCTCTTGAATCAATTAAAATAGCAATGGGTTGGCCATTAATATTACTTTCCACCTCAATCATGTGCGACTGAAACTCAGCTTGCTTGTTATCCAACACTGCATAAATCCTAGGTACATTTCTGCCCATGTCCTCAACTGTCGCAACTTGTCGTACATTGTGCATAGTCCTCGCTTTTTCACTTCTTTGAGGGAAATCTCTATGCATATGATCTTCGCCACAACTCCAACATTGAATAGGTTGTTGCCTTGGATTTTTCTCCACTATCTTTGTCATTATGGGCTCTTTGGGAGTTGGTTGTCCTTGCGTAGTATTTCTGAAAAATGGTGGCTTATTCCCTTTCTTCCTTTGTTCCATATTACTTTTCATCTTGTCTTCACAATCCTTTTGGAAAGTCGATCTTCCCCTTTTTTGATCATAAATACATTTAGCGTGCCTTATGGTTTCCTCCATTGTCTTGGGGTTATCGTACTGTATCTTGTCATTGATAAATAAGGGCAGCCCACTCAGGTACCTCTAAATTTCAACTTGTTCTTCCTTGATGAATGCGACATATTTCAGCAGCTCTAAGAATCTGCTTTCATACTCATCTATTTTCATACTCCCAATCTTGAGTTTGAAGAACTCCTTCATTTTCTTGTCATAGTACCTCTTGTTTAAGTATTTCTTTTGAAAATACATCTTTAACTCCCTCCAAGTAACCTTCTTCTCATCAATGTGAAGAAAAGAAGATTTGTTAGATGAATTCATGAGACAACTTCATGAAAACTTTGCACCATCTTGTTAGAATCCTTTCTTCTAAAGCCCATGCATGCACTGGTATTCAACAGACACACCAATGTGTGATGTCAATATTTAACATGTACACTATGTATTAGTATTGTGCATGCACCACAAATTTGTTCCATGCAACCCTAAACTTTTAGTGCACACACCCATGCACCATTATTTACTGTGTAGTCCCAGCATCACACTCTATAATGTCCATAATTTAATGCGCACACTTGCGCATTCTTATTTTATGTGCATCATGGCCACGATGTAATTCAAAATTCGACCACTTATCAGTTCGAATTTTTCCTTATGTAGGACTTGGCCCATGCAGGCTCAGTGTTGAAACTAGAGCTCTGATACCAATCAGTAACGTCCCCAACCACCAAGACTGGGCCAGGTCACACAATCTCAACTTTTGTCTCTATGATACCATAATGTAACATACCTAGCCTCCTATTTGGGTACCATGCTCTAATACCAACTTGTAACATTACCCAACTTACTAATGAGCAATGCTACTCCATAATCTAGTGCGCAAAATTCTACTCTATAACATAGAACTGATCAAAAAGACTTGAAGTAACGCGCTCAACCTCAAGTTGAGTCTCACCACACTAACTTTCTTCTTTTTACACAACTTAAGATAGCGGGAGTAACTCTATACAACTGTGCGCACAAGCATATTGAACACGAGATCACTACTGCGCACACAACCATTCTGGCGCCACATGCCAATTCTGCTTTTACCATGTGCACATGAACTGCTTTCCTGTGTGCAAAAGAAAATTCATCCTCTTGTGCACACAGAGTACTCCCTGCATACACGAACATTCTAACCTCGCCTTGGAGACTCATGACCATTATCATAAGATTGACTCAACAAGAATAAATAGTAACAATTGTCATACTCAACAAGTATGACTACATATACTGACTATCAATGCCACACTTACATGTGCAAGCATCATTAAACATAATAACAACAATTACTTATATGCAACATCATACAAGAATTAAACCCATAATAAACATATGTAATTAAACACACAGTAAATGAGACGAGCACATAAAGACACTTATGTTTTATGAAAAGTCACCAACTACGCACAGAACTCAGACATTCCTCCTAGCCATAGACTCTATTCTCATAAGCTTTCAACAACAGGTCACCCTCAAGTTGGGGCTTAACTCCACCACAGAAAAAGGGTTCCTAATGTCAAGCTAAGTTCTGATACTTGACAGAGTTGCTCAGTCCAAGGTGCCATTACTGCAACTAATCTACAGTCTCTTATTCCTCGCGCATCTGTTACACCTAAGGAAGTGTTCCCCTTCTCTGCTTAACAGTCCCTCGCTACCCCAGTTCCCTTCCAGGGTTCCATCAACCAAGCCAAACAGGAAGTCTCAAATACCTGCAACTAATGCCCAACGCACCAAGGAAAAATTCCCAAAAAATCTCTCACATGGAGAGAATGCTCACAGGCCTGACAACTCGCCTCTTTGACAACAAATCTCTCACCTAGAGAGACTTCTCACAGGCTTGACAACCTGCCTCTTCTATAGCAAAACTCTGGTTACGATCCAAAAAAATCCCTTACAAGATTTTCTCTGCAAATAAGGTAATAGTCATATAGTCCAGATGTTCTGACCCCTTCCGCACATGAGAATTGAAATGAATCCCTCGAAAGAATGAGTTCTCCCCCCATAATACACTAAGGCATGCAATATTTATTGCATGCCTTAAACTCGACACTTGTCACCTTTAGAAGTAGCTTAATCCACTTGGTGACTTGTTCCCTACCCTCGAGAACTTAGAATAAATAATTATCCATAACTTACAATTTTCGGAAATATTACTAAAATATTCCCTAGGACTTAAGTCCCCCTGTTACACGTTATTTTGGTCACTTTGGTGATGTCTCTATAAGTGATGTATTCAGGCACCCACAATTACTTTTTGCTTGAGGAAAGTGACTGTTGTCTTCTTCCAAAAAACACATTTTTAAGATGAGTTCACAGGCTTCCTATCTTATAGGGTGCGAAAATCCTTCATTCTCGCAGGCAACCCATAGTTAGGGTGCGAACTGTTCGCAATCTGCTCTATAGGTAGGGTGTGAACCTGTTTCAAAGCTTGGAAAAGAGAAGAGGTCACGAAGGTTCTAGAAGAGAAGCTTCTAGAAAATGAGTTGGCATTCGCATGGTCGGCATCCTACTGACTTCTTAGATTTAGTGGGATCACCTCATCCATTTAACCATCTCTCCTTCTCCTATATATTGAAAGGTTTCTCATGGAAAAGGTTAAGCAAGATTGAATGAAGAATTGTGTGAAGAAATCTGCTTGGATAGAAGCTTGAAGACTCTATTTGGTTTATCAAGTTGTATTGGATCTTCTTCATGCAAATGTAGAGAAAGTGTGTGTGTTGGAACCAAGGGTCACTAAAAGGAAGCTTGCGACATCAAGGTGATCTGGTTGTATCTTCTACTTTCATTTAATATAATACAGTGGCATGTCCCTTTCCCATAAAATCACTCTTATTTTATTGCATAACTCCTTGATCATATGCATAGGTTGACATTGAATACACTTTGCTATATTCACTTGGGTTGGTTTGTGTAGTCTTAGACCTGATTTCATAAGAGCACCAGAGCAAAGCGGGAACAACAGAGATCTAAGGAAGTGATATAAAGGTATGTCACTCATTCCTTCTTAGTAGTAGATTCAATGACCGCAACTTAGAGAAAGAGTCATGCCCTATCCTATTTTGTTCTAGATCCAGGTGGATCTAGGGAGATCTGTTAGTGTCCGCACCTACCGATTTATCCGATAACAAAATTGGCTACTCCACTGGGGATACAACCCATTTTGGTGGTTTTTTCTTGGCCATTTGCTCTTGACCTACCATTTTTCATTCCCAATCAATCTCTGAGTCTTGAGGAGATCCTCACTGACTCCCTGGATCCAGAAGTTCCCTCAAAAGTTCTGTCATTTTTCCAAAATTTGCTTGATTACAAACCTTCTCACACTGCACCTTTCTGTAGCCTGCGAGAATCACTGAAGTTCGCACCCTAGTGTTCAATTCAGTGCAAAATTCTCGCAATCTGCCTATGTCTAGCCTACGATAATCCTTAATTCTCGCACTGTACCCCACTGCTAGACTGTGAACTCACTTGTAAAAATTTTGGATTAAGTCTTTTGTGTCTTCAAATGCCCAGATTTGTTGGTGTGTCTGGAAAGAACTTCTCTGGTCAGTGATTGAATGTTTCTTAACTTCAAATCTCGCGAATGATTAATTTTCGGAAATCAAAAGCTCTTCTTGATCATTTTTTCTCAATTTTTACCTCTTGACCTTTTCTTAACAAGGGTATAATCTCCGATTCTCAAATCTGAGTGCTTGTTTGGTCGAGAGCCTTTGATTGGATTAAAAGTTGAGATTAATTGTCCTTTTCGATTGCTTATTACTTGGAAAATTGTTACCCATGTGCATTTGAAGAGACTGGTCTTGTCAGTTTGTTATTTTTATCTTCATTGAAAGATCAATTTGGGTGTTTGTTGTGTATTTCTTTTTCGTTGGTTGCTTACTTTTTCTTAGTTCCATCCCTGTTGCTTGGTTTCTAATAAAAAATCAAAGACATTTTCTTTTTTAAAAATCACCCTTATATTCGAAAAATATTGGCATTCAAGTATTGAAAGAGAACGAATGGGGAATTTGCATTATTCATGATTGTTTGATATTACATTTCAGAGAAGATCATACATCGTAGTTCACATTGTTCCAGAAAACTCCTCTTTCCCTCCTGTAAATAGGATTCATCGAACAAAAATTTGTATCATTCATCCCTATTTACGCAATGTTGGGTCAGAGTCTCACACAACATCGGTTTCATTTCTGTCTCCTTTTTGCGTAACAACGGCCTTTAATAATATTGTGCAACTTTAAAATCTAACTAGTGACTATTTCTAGGGCTCTTTTACACCAACATTAGCTAGGCTAGAGCTTTGGGATAGGCAGTGAGACACACTCTCCAAAGCATAAAACACACAATAGTATCTTATGATAGGGAGTGTCAAATTCCATTTGCAGCATTTTGTCCTGGGAAGCCCTTCTCACACAAGGTTCAAACCTGAGGTCGCATTGAGATTGATAGAGTTACTCACCCTGCTTTGTTGATATCGGTGTAGAGATTGCACGTATTACGGGGGTCACTTGAAGGTATACCCATAATGATGAGTGGAAGCCTTTCAAGTTGATTTTGGGCTAGATACCCTGCCCTTGCGTGTGGATCAGACTGTTGACTATTCCCCCAGGCATCATTGTTGTTTGTGGTAACCTTAGTAGTATATCTTCTTAGGGTCTTACACAAGGTGACTGTGAAGGGGTAAGTCTTCACGGTACCTGGAATCGACGTTGGCTAGACTCACTCGGGCTCCTTGGAGGGTATACCCACGATTGTGTGTGGGAGCTTGCACCAGGGCGTAAGTCCGTTAAGCAGGTCGTCAATGTAACTTTTCCACCCTCGTCCAGCCCCTTCTCGTCTCGTCGTAATGACGTTGGATTTCATCACAAACTAGTGTCTTCAGCATTAGAAGGTCTTGTTTTCTTGGTTTTTCTTCCTAGATTTTATTAGTGCATGTTGTCTGTTTACCCAAGTTGGCCATAGAATTTATTTCGTAAGATTCTAACTCAATCACAATTGACCCTCCATGTCGTTCATGTAGAATGCAAGGCCTACCCCCAGAAGATCTGTAAGGTTCTCAACCCTTTCCTACCAACTCACTGGAGGGCTCTCCTCAACAGAGTGAAGTCCAAGACGTTGCCACTCCACAAGTGGAAAGAACTAACTCTTTAGAACGGTTCTGAATTACCAATTCTCGAGAGGACTTTCGACTTCCTCCCGACTTCGACAGACGTATTGTTCGAGTGAATTCTTCCGTAGATATAGTTGTTCAGTCTTCTGGATTACCAACTGGACCTTTCATAGGACCTGAGGGTCAAGATCCTTTTTGGACTACTGGCATTTTTATATGGGATCTCTTTGGCTTAGGAGCTGGCGTTGATATCACTGTCACACCTGAGTTGCTCCAAACATCTGATCTAGATGCAATACCTTTTACTACTGCCTATTATTTTCCTGGTGCAGACACTCCACCAGCTAACCACATCTTGACTATCCCTCTACAAACAGTCCATTACACAATGGTCCAATATACTACAAGTCATCACATCAAGATTATAGTGGCTAGCCAAGCCCCCATTGGTACATCGCTTTCACCTAGATTCACCCCAACACTTCCACCCAGATATCATGCATTGAATGCTTCTATTCCCACTACTACACAAATATCATCCGGGACTCCTGGTGTTTCCACTCCTTCTGGGCACCATCTCATTCCCAGTTTCATTCTGACACTTCCTCGACCCCCTTTCAGAGGACCTCTTCCATCCTCTATCGGAGGCACCGAACCTAGTGGCACCATCCCATCTTTCACACCTAATTACCAGATTCCTGTAGGTGGACAATTTCACCAAGGAGGCCAAACCCAATCCCTTTTTGCAGGACAAATCCCAATTGGGATGCAACCCCCGATTGGGGGGAAACCCCCACCAACCCCGCCCTATGGAAAAAACATACCTCCATCCTTAGCCTAGTATTGGAATTATCTTATTCAAAATAATCCTCACTCGACTGGGGGGAAACAACCTCAAGCTAGCTCCTTCATACCCCCTAGTACAGGCCAACCATATCCAGGCACATCCAATCCTATTTGGGGCTCGAACGCTCAACCCCACACCTGTGTTCAAGGGTACAACCCTATGAATTACTTGCCTCCACACCAACAACTGAATCTACCCAGATCTTAGCATTATATGCAAACTGCTTATGGTCCGACTGATCTACCGATGGGACTCCCTCCCCAAAGTCACCAGTACCCACATGTGAATAGACAGTTACCCTTCTTAGCCACCCTGGACCTCCCTGATCTGTCGAGAATTTTAAATGATTTGATCTGTCACTCTCCTCAATGGCCCGCCATACCTGCCAAACTACCATCCGACATCCCTAAATTCGATGGTAAACCGGGAGAGGACCCGAACAATCATGTAATGACTTTTCACCTTTGGTGCTCATCCAACTCCTTGATGGATGACTCTATTCGTTTACGCATTTTTCAGCAAACCCTCACAGATTCTACCGCGAAGTGGTATATAGAATTACCACGAGGCTTCTTCACTGAATTCAACACCCTCGCTATGGATTTCCTCACCCACTACCAATTACCAATCCGCTACGAAACAGGAACCAAAATTTTGAGTTCTTTGAAACAAACCAAAGCCACTCATATCTCTGATCACATTCATGAGTGGCGATGGAGAAGACGTCTCATCAAACTCTAACTTCTCGATTAGTTGTTGGCAGAGTGGTTCACGAAATCATTCGTGAACGACATCCCTCGTGACATTGTCATGGGTGGAGTTGTCACAGAAGAACAGGCAATCAGTCATGCTCAATACCTCGACCTCGTTTACTCACAAACGAGTACTCTTTACGATTTACTCCCCGACACACCTCGTCCTTCTACTTTCGCTACTTCAACTACTCCTGTTGCTTCTCATGCAGCTGACAGTGTGATTGGCACTTTCCATGCCCAACCTCATTCCATCCAAACCTCTAGCAACAACCCCAAATCCCTTTCTTCCAATGTTCAAAATGCTCTGTCTCCTACCCCTCCCACCGGCAAGACTTCTGAGGTAAACTCTGTTCAATCTACCCCCGCTGGCAAAAATAAATCCAAAAAAGGAAAGGGTAAGAACAAGGAGGATAAAAATAATACGCAATCTGAGAAAACCAAAACACCACCTGCTGACGATAGGGATAAGCACAAACCCTGATACCCTTGTCTTATCTGTGGTGATGATCACTACACTAAGGATTTTTCACGACGAGCCATGGTTACTAAGTTCCTTCAAGGGACACCGAAACCCCCCACTCGGTCGTGTTGTCACAACCCTTCCCTTCCCAACAATAGGCCCAATTGGTCATTCACGACCAACCTTCCCCCTCCAATACATCCTATGTCTTAATGTGTACAGGTGATTCAAAGAAGAACGACATCACACTTACCACTCAAGCCAAATATTATTCTTCTTCCAAAGAGAAGGTTGATGCAATACCTCCTTCGTTGATCCAACCATCTCACACGACTCCACCTACCAACGGTCCTCTTCATCTCGAACGAACAAGACTAGATATAGTTATTCGCTCTCCCCCAAAGGGTGTTGTTCGAAAATCTGCTTTCAATCCTCATGCATGTGCTACCCAGAACTACAGTATTGTCGAAGATCTGGACCAAGCACCATCCATGATGTCAGCCCTCGAAGTCCTTTAGAGTTGTCCTATACAAAAGAAGGCACTATTGAAAGCTATTGGTGGAATCGACCCTGCGGATACAAATTTAATAATTTTTTACTTGGAAGATCACATTCCAAGGTTACGCCCTCAACTCACATTCCAAATACAAGTTATTGTCTCCAACAATAACATTTGTAGAACAGTAATTGATGAAGGTGCCTCGATGTGTATCATGTCTATTACCTATTGGAAAGCCATTGTCTCTCCTCCTTTAACTAAATCCCACAACACTCTCAAAGCCTTCAATGGCTCTATTTTTAAGCCCTATGGTGTCCTCCCTTCGTTGCCTATTACGTTAGAAGGCAAAATGGTCAACGTTGAAGTGGAGGTCTTTAACGCTTCTCTCGATTACAACCTTCTACTTGGTCATCGCTAGATCGATTCCATGCGTGCAGTTGTGTCCACTCTTTTCCATGTCGTGTGTTTCCCACATCAAGGAAAAGTAGTTACCGTAGACCAATTGGCCTTCTTTCACTCTTATGCATGTACCAGCAATGCACCTTTCATTGCAAAAACCCCCCTAGATATGAGAACGTCGGTGTCGGTCTTCTTAAAGATTCCACTTTGATGGGTACTTTCCCCATTCCACCACCCGATGTTCCACATCCATTTGTCGCCTCGATCAACATGATCTCCATCTCTGTTCACGGAACTCCTGCGTCTTACGACCCGTGGATGGTACCCAACCCCGACGATCATCTTCGTTATGGCGACGAAATGCCTTTGAGTCTGGTCGAATCCGCTTATCAAGCCATTCAATAGGAAACCCCTTCTACCCCCTCTCTTGGTGATTTATCTTCGGATCCATTCTGTGTCATTTTTCCCATGGACGAGATGATTATGTCCATGGAAAACACCCCTTGGGACGATGGACATCATCATTCCATCCTCTTCCTGGAACAACACACCATCGAGGCTTACCAACGAATCTCGACCCCGTCGACCGTTGTCATCATTTCTACCATTCCCGAGTCTACACATGATATGTTCTATGAAGGGAACTTAAGTAATATCTCACCCACCATCCCCCTCGACATATCCATAAAACCTGGAGTTGTCGAAAATGTGCATATCGGAGCTTCGTGTTCCCATGACGAAGTTGTCACCTACAAGTCTCTTTTCCAAGAATTTTGTGACGTCTTCGCATGGAGCTATGAAGAAATGCTGGGGATTGACCTCGACATTGTGGTACATGAGATTAAGACATACCCGGGCGCTAAACCCGTCCGGTAACGACTTCGCCCGGTCCACCCATGTAAAGCAGCCGCTATCAAGCTTGAAGTTGAGAAACTTCTCAAAGTTGGCTTTATTTACCCTGTGGCTCTAACTGACTGGGTTTCCAATCTTGTTTCGATTGACAAGAAACAAGGCACAAGCCGCATGTGCGTTGATTATAGAGACATTAACAAAGCTTGTCCTAAAGACAACTTTCCTACCCCCTTTGTTGACCAGATCATCGACGATTGTGTCGAAAGTGAAATATTCTCTCTGATGGATGGTTTCTCCGGATATAATCAAATCAATATCGTACCTGCGGACCAGCACAATACCGCTTTTATTTGTCCTTGGGGCACTTTTTCCTATCGAAAACTTCAATTCGGTTTACAGAACGTCGGTGCAACTTTTCAACGTGTTATGTCTTACGCCTTTCATGATATAAAGCACATTGTGCAGCCATATCTCGATGACTTACCCGCTCATTCCATGCGTTGTGTAGATCATCCAATACACCTCTGCGCCATTTTCCTTCGATGTCGGTTTTACCATATACGCTTGAATCCCCGCAAATGTGTTTTTTGTATAGAATCCGGCCAACTTCTGGGCTTTATTGTTTCACATCAAGGGATCAGGGTAGATCCTTTGAAGGTCGAGGCGATTCTCAATCTCCCTCCTCCTTCCTCACTTCGCCAGTTACAAAGTTTGCAAGGGAAGGAAAACTTTCTCCGTCGTTTCATCTCGAACTATGCTGAGCTCACTCTTGGATTTACGCGACTGCTCAAGAAAGGTTATGAGTTCGTATGGGATACCACTGCCAATAAAGATTTCGAAGCTTTGAAAATGTCTTTGACACGTACCCCACTACTCTTCCCACCTGATTACAGTTGGGATTATTTCTTTTACCTCGCAACCTCGGACTATACCATCACTATGGTTCTCGTCCAGGAGGATGATTCTCATGAGGAACATGTCATCTATTACTTGAGTCGGAGTCTCACGACTACCGAAACTAAGTATTTACATGTTGAAAAACTGGCCTTGGCAACCGTCCAAGTTGTTCAACATTTCCGGCACTATATCCTTTTACGCAAGACTACGGTGATTTCTAACTGCAACCCTATGCAGCACATTCTTACACGTCAATTGTTAGGGGGAAAATACTCCAAATGGATTGTAATACTCCAGGAGTTTGAATTAGAATTTGAACATGCTAAGTCCAAGAAATCCTTG
Organism: Picea engelmannii; assembly: GCA_009831015.1. NCBI lineage: Eukaryota > Viridiplantae > Streptophyta > Pinopsida > Pinales > Pinaceae > Picea > Picea engelmannii. Next base: position 110 of record ML799962.1, on the reverse strand, counting down.
GTGTTTGCCGAGTTGATATGCGACCTTCCCTGCTCTGAGACGGAAAATGTAGCAGAAGATTCATTACTCAATGAATCCCTTTTCCTAATCAGTTCCGATGACCTTTGGTA
>ML799961.1:300764-326107 GCA_009831015.1 Picea engelmannii | reverse complement strand
TCTCGCTATCATACTTCATCAACCGTGTGTGATGCAACGCATACAACTGCCCAGAACAAAAAGAAGGCACACACGAAGTGAAAGGTCCACTTAAACTCCACATATTTTCCATTCGTGTCCAGGTTCCCGCCCTCGGATCGAAAACGTCTGTACTTCTGTCCAGTCGATTCTGCGCCAGGTCCCTACTAAGTCCGCTTAATACCATGAACATTCCTTCCGAGAAAACACCCTGACATCCGACGCGTTCTTGGGTCATAGGAGGAAGAATTTCCCACTTATCCTCCTCCACGTCATAAGCTTCTGCAGTCGCCAGAGGGTTGCCATGCCCGTCGTGCCCACCGGCAAAGTAGATACGCCCGTAGAAGAAGAGGCGGCGTAGGCAAATAAGTAGCGAAGGTTGGGAATGTCAGCTCCGCGGCTCCATCTGGCGGACACAAAATCATAAATGTAAATATTCTTCGTTTCTCTCCTGTTGCTCGGATGCAATTCAGACAAACACAATTAAAGGAGATTGGAATTCCAGGACAGTGGGGATCATCATTCACGGGTAGACTTTCCGAGGTGCCCTTCACAGGGTCGTATACTGTTATTCCATAGACGCCAGGATCTGTTATTCCAGAGACGTCAGGATCTAATTTTCTTTGAAGCAAACATATAAGTTGATCGCTCGCTCCAGATACCTTTCTGTCTGCATAAAACTTGGGGTCACTCAGCATAGCCTCCCAACTTCGGCACACGGCTTTGAGATTCTTGTGTGAGTCGTAACGCACTCTTAGTAGGCACTCTCGAACGAGATCCTCTGGAAGATCGGAAATTACGTCCATTACAACAGCGATGAATAGAAACTTCAAACACAATATTTCATACTCAAGTTGTATCTATAGCTCAAATTTGCTATATTTTGGGATATTTAAAGGATAGGCATAACTTAGATGACAACAATTAGTAAAAGTGGTTGATATAAGTGTATCGGCCTATTAATTTGGAAAGGTAATTAAATTAACACTGACAACCATTTTAAATAATGTGGTTGTGCTAGTTGATGGTCAACAAGGATTAATAGATCATGGTTGATTACAATTGACTATAGTTTATATGGTCAAGTTATGGTTGAGGAGGGCTTATTATGGTCTACATATGATTGACTATGGGTAACCATGGTTAAATATGGTAAACTATAGTTGTCCATATAGGGGCTTCTGCAGTTCAAGATATTAGATATTATTTTGGAGAATCACTGCGTAGTGTAAGTCATTAATCTATAGTTGACCATGTTTAATTATAGTTGACCATGATGGAGTATGGTTGAATATGGTTGACCCATAAAAATAAGTGTTTTTTTATAGCGTAGTCTAAACTTTCTACTTTTTCGGTGATTTTTTCCGTTTAATTTTGCTCGAAATCTAGTGAGGAATGGTTGGATCTTCATATTTGAGTGGCTAAGTTTGTATAATCCAAGTGCCCCAGAGGTTTTTCCAAAAAATAGTGATTTTGTCCAAATTTACATAGCCCGATTCTGGCAAAAAAAACCTAAAAGGTAGAACGTTTAGCCAACGCCTTTTTTTATTATTGGAAAGATGTATTGGGAGGATGACCAGAGTCTGAAATGTCATCTTTTCCATACCCATACTTGGCCTTTTTGGTCATTTTTGTCTATCATTCTAGCCATTTTTTAGTCTATCATTGATTATAATGATATATTTTGTCTCAGGTATGTTCTCCTGTAATTCATTTCATTTTAGTGAACTATGCTAGTGTGATTGAGAGAAATTAGTTTTTCATGCTCACTCATGAGTTCACGAGCCACTACCCCAGGTTGGCATGTGCAGGATGTTGGTCACAGTTGTTGTTACATCACAGGTCATTGTTGTTGTTACACTATCATTCATCGTTTTTGTTACACCATCGATCATCATTGTTGTTACACCCTCAGTTATCGTTGTTGTTACACCACAAATTCATCGTTTTTGTTACACTAGTGTTGGTCAACGTCACTACACTAGTGTTGATGCTGTTTCTCATATGACACTGCATCATCATTTGGTAAAGGAAAAATGTGCAGCTATGGTCCCTTGTTCTTCCACATACTGAAAGGAAGTAGTTGTATCTTCTATACATGAGTTTGATGGTTGTAACGACTAAGGTGTATTCCGTGCGATCATTTTCATCGGTTGCAATAGTTGACATGGATGCCTTGTAATGGATTATACAGGCATCATATTTTATGCTGACTGATGGGTATTGCGTATGCACTAAAAACACACTAAAAACCCTTAATTAAATTGTCAACCCGGGGTAAGTAAACTTAGAGTTGTAGAAAAATATATGCCAAAGGTATAAGGGTTGGTGGTAGTATAGTCTAACTAAGGAAGTGGCTATATAAAGGCTAATCTATTCAAGCAAAGCTATTTAATGAGAAAAAACTAATAAGCAACTTGAAACTAGGTAACCTAAGTACTTTTGGATCAAGGATCGATGGATAGTCCTAAGAAAACAAGTAAAAACACTACTTGAAGCAAACTAGTTCATAACAATAAGAAAAAGCAACTATTAAGCATAACGATAAGCAAATAACAAAAGCAAACTACTTTAACTTGCCAACCTAAATTCAATGAGCAACTACCCTATGAAAGCAAGTAAATAAACAAACCAACAATTATTCTATTAAAGCAAGTAAACAAGTAAGAAAAACAACTAACTAACCTATAAAAGCAGGTAGACAAGTAAGCAAAACAACTAGCTAACCTATTAAAACAAGTAAGCAACTAACTACTCTAATATAACTTTTACTGCAAGTAATCTAATAAAAACTCTCATTGAACAACTATCTAGCCTAAGAGGCAAGTTGACTATATTCCTAATTCAATCTTCAAAGATATTTCTAATTCATAAACCGAAAACTATTTAATTGAAAGCAAGAAGGACTAACAACTAACCTTAATCTATGATAAGCAAATTGTTCTTTAATCTATCAAAACGAAAGACTATCTATCATACAGCAGCAATAAAACTATTTTCTGATCTATGAAAACAAGAAACTATCTTTTAACATATGAAAGCAGGAAAACTATCTTCTAATCTATGAAAGAAGGAAAACTATCTTCTAATCTATGAAAACTCAAATATAGTGTTGGTGGTTGTGTGAATTTCTCCAGTGTCGTATAATATCTCGATGGAACTTGACAACAAAAGATAATTCAAGCGGTATAAGCTCAATATTTATTTCAATAGCAAAGTGAAAGGTATGGATTAAACAATCCAATGAGAATTTAGCCATTACGAAAACAATGTTAAATACCCTGCATATTCATGTATTAACCATCAACAATATAACGAGATTTTAATTGCACTTCTATACTATGTAAGAAAAACTAAATTCAACGATTAACTAAGAATTGTAATTGCAATCTAATTCTAGGAAAGAAAATACATAAAGTGAAGCTATGCTACATCTATCTTAACAATTAGAACTGCACTAAGGAAAATGATTAAGAACATAAATTAAAACATGACATTAAAAAGTAAACTACCAAATGCATTAACCAACAACTAATTAAGCAAGATCTACATAAAAATGAAATAAGCAATCTATAATTAAAAAATGAAATTAATCCTATCCATCCATCAAATCCTTGTTAAAGAAAACTAGAATTAAAACTATGTTCTACTCTATTTTAAACTTTGTTTTAAATTTATTTCTAAAAGCATAAATAAAACACAATCTAATATCTAATTTCACACAGGGTTAGTCTATGTATTTTCAAAATCTTTCCTAACTACAAGATCAACGCATGCTAACACAATCCTTCATACTAACCTGCAAAAGAAAGTTAAAGCAATTAAACCATAACAACAAACTAATTAACAAGATAATAATATATGTACAGGAAATAAAGAGAGACAACTAAACTATAAAATGCATAAACAACATAAAGAACAATTACCAAACTGCTTGTGGCCCCCCCAACAAGTCGTGGTCACTTCCTAAAATCACACCTTAAACTCAGCAATTCAATTTCACCATTAAAACTCAAAAACACAGTTTTTATATAATCTGGCAATGAAAAATGGCAAAACATAGTAAAATCATGTTTGTTCCTATCACATTGGCTCTTCTACTGCATGAACATCTATCTGACCACCACGGTGGTATTTATAATATTTACAGACCAAGTGGTCGACCATAGGAGGGTCAAACCACTTCTAAATTCAACAAATTACATTAATGGTGTCGTAACTGCCGAAAATAGAGCGAGCCAATAATCGCCCTGCTTAACAACTTAAACTGGGTTTTCAAGGGTTCATTAGCTGGAGGGGGCAAGCACAAGAAAAACCCACGTTCTGGATTCGCCCACCATTGGTCGCCAATACCATAACTGCCAAATCGCCCATCGTTTTTGTGCAGGACGTTGTGTTGGATGGAGTGTTGGATCAGGTATCGGATCGAGTGTTGGAAGGAGTGTCAGACTGAGTGTTAGAAGAAGAAACGTGATACGTTTTCGCCCTGTAACACCAAAAAACGTGAATTATATCCTTGGGAACATGAAAATTTGATGAATTATACTCAATATCAACATTAAACATGAATCATACATACATGGTGTAGATCATACCATTTTAGCATAAAATTCTTCAAAAATCTCCTCTAAAACATGAAAAAGACATATGTACATTAGGAAAATGTGTCTAATAACTATCATAAATTGATCATATCTCGGGCCCAACATTGACTATTGGTACCGAACGCCTGTTCAAGCCAATAAATTGCAACAACCCAATAATGATAGATTCTTATGGCTGTCCTCGAAATATTTTGCTTAGGACAAATAGTTGTAAAATTGTATAATTAACCTACCCAACTCAGGAGGCAAAAAGAAAAAGGAAGAAAATAGATTTCATGGTGTAATGTTCATACATTGTAAGTGGATTATTGTTTAATAAAACATTGTTTGAGTTTTGCACATTTGTTTCATGGGAATGAAGATTTAAATCTGAGCAACCACTGTTTGTTCTTTCCAGTAACTCATCTAAGGAGTTAGGCCCCCCTCTTTTTCCAAGTAATATTGCATCTTAGTAGGGTTTAGTTGTTATAGATTGTCTTTATTCTTTGGTTCTCTGTCCAAATTAGAAGTGTTAATTTAATGTTGCAATTTCAAGAAAGTAAGAATTATTTTACATCAATACATTTGTTCACTTCCATACATAGTCGATTGCTTCATTTCTTTGATTCAATTAAGTAGGATTTGGTATAGAGGAATGCTCGGTTATAAGTTGTGTTGATTGCATCAAGATTTCTAGAGTTTAGGACAAGACTTTGAACTGGTTTATTATCTCATGCTTTGGTTTGAGTCGAGAGTTCATATAATTACAACTTGAGAGTTTGAAAAATAAAGATTGGTGAGGTCACCTTATAGTTCTTTTCCTTTCCTTGAAAGAGTGGTTTATTTCTAAATTCATTTCCTTTTGAACAACTATTAGATTATTTGATTTCCTACAAGTAGAATTAAAGAGTGTATTCTTTTCATTTCACTAGTAGAATAATTATTTCATTTTTGCAAGCAATTTCATTTCATAGGATTTCCATTTATTTTGAGCTAATTAGTATGCAAGTGAGATTGCTTCCTTTACAGTTGAATTTAGTTATTTACTTTCAAAATTAGATTGATTCCTGCAAGTTTATCAGTTAATCAGTTAATCATTGATTGATTAGACTTAGTTATGGTGACCTTGTTAAAAAGTATTCGAAGACTCCTTTGTAATCATTATTCTCATTCTTACAAATACAATGCAAATTCAAACCATAATTTGAACAATTTTCTCTCGTACATACAATACATGACATTTCACAAATACCGTATGAACCACAACTCGACAATTAAATGCACATTATTTCTAACTATATTTCTGAGAAATTAAGAAGGTAATTACAAAGCCCTTCATTTTGGTGCCAATGCTAGGGAGTTGTCAAAAGTACAACATTTTTTCTTATATATTGATTTGGATTTATTCTGTTGTTTTGAACGTGTGTGTAATATAGGATGTTTGGAATCATAAACAAAAATAGGGATCCTAAAGAAAAATTTAGCATTTCTATCAAAAAACCAAAAAAAACTAACATTGCAGGGAAACCAATCCAAGTAGAAGCATCCAACAAGCCCAATTACCAAATTCCAATACATAGTTATCTAGACAAGAGAATATTGTAAGCCTCCACAACAGAATTGGAACATCCATTCCATCCTATGGAGGCCACATCTTCAGTCTAGGTAGATATATTGGTCCCTAAAGGAAGCACAAATTCTACAGAAAAAAAACAGCTAGGCCACAAATTCGAAGTGTCGATTGTTCATGAACTAATCAGTCCCACTTCTACCACGGAATTTCCAAAACAACGAGAATATAATTTCCTTATGTTTTTAAGGATGGAAAAAGAAGTCAATTGTGAGGTAAAAGAGGAGACTATTACCTTTAATTTCTCAATTAGAAATACTGAAGGAGTGACTGAAATGAAGAATATCTTGCACTCTACCTTGCCTATTTTCAATGGCTCAGCTAGAGAGCACCCATATACATTACTTTTTGAATGTTTTTCCTCTATAGGAGCTATGACTATGTTTATGGTTCTCAGAAATTGAATCTCTTTCCCGCCACCTTGAAAAATCCTACACTTTGATGGTTTATGGGGCTCTATAGGGACAACATCAGTACGTGGGTAGAAATGAAGAAATAATTCCTCAAAAAGTACGAGGACTACTGCAAGGACAAAGAGAGGAAAGAGGAAATCTCTAGTATGATGCAAAAAGACGATGAAATCTTGGAAGATTATGTAGAACATGTAGGGGCCGAATAGATTTAACATCAAATAACTACATAATTGTAACAGTATTGATTTCAGAAAATTCACAAATTTCTTCTATATTGAGCAAATTAGTAAAATTCAAAAATTTCTTTAATTGAGCACATTCGCAGCACATTCACATATAGATTTATCCACAATTAATAAATTTTATAGCAAAATAAAACAATACACAAATTTAAATACCTGGTTCTGATGCTAACCTCTGTTTGTTCACTTGCCTTGTTGACCGTTGTTGCACTGTGTAAACACTGCCCAAAACCTAGTTCCACCCTGCCAACTAGGTAACTTCCTAGCTCCAGGATATCATATGGATATCCTGGCCCCCGTGCCCAAAACCTCCAGCAAATCGGTGCTTGTACTGATCCAACCCAACTCCAAAACTCAACTCCTCTCTGCAAATCCAAGAGCCCCCAAAATCAATCCCCAATCTCCCGTAGAATCATCCCCTCGTAAGCCTCATTCCCCTCCATATTCCTCCTTCACCGACTTGTGCATTTACTTCCTTACCTACTCCTCGTTAATGCCCCTTATCCTTTCCTTTATTATTACATCCTCTCGTAATTAATAAGTTATCCCTTTTCATGTACGTAACCTTTTAATTTAAACAATATAACTTATTAATCTATTAAATTTAATACTCATGTTATTAAATGTAATAGGTAGTTAATTAATCAAATTGCAACCATTAATTAATTAATAATTATTTAATTAGTATTATTATACCTATCATGTTTAATTAATACCATATTAATACGATTAATCCCCTAATTAATTTTTACTTAATAATCCTTAAACATTTGTTCAACTAGGGTTGTTACAAAACACTTCAGATATAACTTGCATAGATCAAGTTAGGGCCAGCTGGATGGAGAAACCTTATAGATTATGCTACCATGAGGAGTTAAGGATTATTGTATTGACATCCTTAACTTGATGAATGTAGGTGATATATACTAGGATTCTTATGAGGTCATTTGTGAATTATATCAAAGATATTCTAGAGGGAATTCATGGCCAAGGAAAGGGGAAAGGAGTGTGTTGACTAGGATCAACAATACATCTAACGAGAGAGTCACTCAAGATGAAATATACAATTTATGGAAAGAATTTAATACCAATATACTTAGTTCATTAATATTTCAACTAGATAAATTTCAATTGAAGAAGAAGTGGGACAAGGAAGAATTAGCCTTAGATATTTCTTCCTCGAAGTGCAAAATAAAACATCCACTGAAGGATTGTTCATTGGAAAAAATTGAAACTTGTGGAATTTTCGAACAAGAACATGCTAGCAGTAGTTATCCCTCTAGTAACATCCCCACTATAATCCCCATTTTAATTAATGCATAATGTAGATATGAATATGTCTATGGCCAAGCGTTGTAATATGCAAATCTTATTTCTTACTTTAATAAATATAACGTGATATCGGATGTTAGGAATATGAAAAGATATGGGGGTTGATTTATCCACAAGAGATGTAATGCCTATGAGTTTCTGATAGGAGCCCAAGGAAGTAATTAATTGTGGGTATTAATCCAAGCCAATATTTCTTAATTTTATGTTCATTGGTACAACCTTGTATTTTTTTGTTTGAGTGTATGAGAGGCCTTGCCAATTAAATACTTCTCAGGGGGTGGGAGTAGAATTCACATCCCATAGTTATTTGAAGCATGGGGATGTAGTACAATCAACATTGGGTGGAGTGTGCAGTCAATTATATTGGGACAATAGAGAAAATTTGTATGGGGGAGAATAGACAGTTTTTGCACATTCAATTTTAGTAGGAACAACAAGCAAAGAGAAAAGAAAAAGAGAATTGGCCCTAAAACAAGAAGGTTGGGTGAATTCTGGAGCATGTTGGAGTATTTTTTGGAGCATTATGGAGCTAAAGATTGAATATCTGGGTTGTCAAACTTGAAGAGTGAACTCTTGTGGGAGTTGCACTAGAGAAACAATTGTTGTTGTTGGTTACTGGTATATTTTCCTAACAGTTAGTTCCCTTGAGTTTCCAAAACATAGATTTATGGTTACCCATGCCAAAGAGACCCTGATAAAAAAATGGGATTCTCGATGGACTGGGAAGAGGGAAGGGGTATATTCCATGGGTTGGGTAGGTCAATACGAAGAGAGTTGGAGGAAATTTGGGATAGTTGTAGGTGAATACTAGTGGGTTGTGAGATTTTGAGCTATGAGTGGACTGTGAAAGACACCTTCTCTTATGAATTTATAGCCCCAACTTAAGGGAGACACGCTATTGATATTTGTAACAAGAAGTCTATTGTTGGGTGGAATGTCATTTCCAAGCAACTAGTTGCACAAATGTTTTAAAAAACATAAGTGTTTATCTATTTTCTGAGTTATCTTATGAGTTTTATGGATGTGCATTTTATCATGTGTATGATAATGTTTTTATATGTTATTCTAGATGAATTATTAAATGAATTCATGTCAATTTTTTAGAATGTTGTAGATGGATTTAATTATGGGTATCATAATCTAGTTGATTGTGTTAATTTATAGCTAGTAAACTACATGAATTAATTAGAAGAATAAGTTGTGGAATTTATGTGTATTTTTCCACATGTAATATTCATCCTTTAAGCTGGAGGATGTTATAGAATGGTATCAGAGCTTCAGGTTCAAGAACTCAACATGTATGGGCTAGAATCAACATGCAAAAACTAAAATTGCAGAGTTAAAACTCAGAGAATGTTTGCAATGTGGTTGTCATATTTTTCTAGGAAAAAGTGGGAGGAGATTTCCTGTAATTTTGGTGAATTTGAGTTCAGGGGTTAAAATCCCCAATTTTAATCTATAAATATTCATTTGTTGGGCCAGTAATTAATTGGTTGAATCCCCAAATTCTGCAATAAAATTGGTTAAGAATTCGACATAAGAGTGTCAAATTTTGGGTGGAGAAGTCGAATCGATATGCACTAGGACTAAATTGGCCATTAGCAAGATTAATTTTTGGTTCCATGGTGGCCATGGTAACAATTTGAAAATTATGCAATTCTCGAAAAATTCAAAAATTTGGATATTTTTCCTACATGATGTCAGCATGATGTGGAGGCCACATGGAAATCACCTGGCAGAAGATGATCTAGAATTCCATCGTGGAAAATGGTGGCAGGTTATGTAGTGCACATGGCAGGTTTTGTAGTGCACATGGTGGGTCCAACTAATAGACCGATCCACTTATATCAACCACTTATATTAGTAAAAGTGGTTGATATAAGTGGATCGGTCTATTAGTTGAGATTCTTGTGTGAGTCATAAGGCACTCTTAGTAGGCACTCTCGAACAAGATCCTATGGAAGATCGAAAATAATGGCCATTACAACATAGATGAATCGAAACTTCAAACAAAATATTTCCTACTCAAGTTTTATCTATTAGAGAAAGCTCAAATTTGAGACATGTATAGATAGGGCATATATTATATTATTCCTTTTATATAACTTTGCACAATTATATTAGTAAAACTGGTTGATATAAGTAGGCCGATTCATTAATTTGGAAAGGTAATTACTAAAATTATATTAGTAAAAGTGGTTGATATAAGTAGGTTCATTCATTAATTTGGAAAGGTAATTAAATAGTACTCACAACAATTTTTAATAATATGGTTATGGGAGGATTAGTAGACCATGGTTTACTACAATTGACCATGGTTTACTATGATTGACCCTGTTTGACTATGGATGATCATTGTCAATTATGATTGACTATGGTTAAGTATGGTCAAGTTATGTTGATTAGGGTTCATTATGGTCGACATATGGTTAACGATGGATAACTATAATTGACTAGGGTTGTCCATATTTAAATATAATTGACTATGATGAAGTATGGTTAACCATGATTAATGGGTTTGTTTATAGCGTGTGGAAACTTATTACTTTCAATAAAGAAGTGAGCTCCCTTCTTTCACACACAAGAAAATCAAATTATACCAATGAAAAAAAATCATATCCATGATATAGATATTGTTATTATTAATATTATTCTAATCTTATTTCATATCAAGAATTTTTAAAATTACGTCAATATGTATATATCTTTTAATTTTAAATCTTTTATTTTAATTTTTATTATATTAATAAAAATTATTGATACTATTAAATTATAATATATTTTTATTCTAATTATGGTGCAATATTCTAATATATTTTTATTATGATTATGTTAGAGTTTTTAAATAAGTGATGGGAATTGTGATTTTAATTGGTGAAATTCAATAGTTGAAACAAAACTTTTTATACAATTATTATTTTGGTAAACTTCAATAAATTTGATTTAAGAATATGTGATAGACTTAAGTGTCTCAAAAATATATTATCACGTTCTATTTAAAATTTTGAAAAATAGAGTCAATATATTGTATATATTGTAGGGTGGATGAGTGGTTTATAGTTATTGGAGAGTATAAAAATGGGTATTTGGTAAACATAGGGGATATCTAGTAAAAATAAGGTTTTTTTATTATTGAAAATATGTCTTGGGAGGGGTGACTAGAGCTTGAAATGTCATCTTTTCCATACCCATACTTTCCCTTTTTGGTAATTTTTATCTATCATTCGAGCGATTTTTTAGCCTATCCTAGATTACAATGATATATTTTTTCTCGGGTATGTTCTCCTATAATTCATTTCATTTTAGTGAACTATGCTAGTGTGATTGAGAGAAATTAAACTTTTATTCTCACTCACGAGTTCACGAGCCACTACCCCAGGTTGGCATGTGCAGGATGTTGGTCATAGTTGTTGTTACACCACATGTCACCATTTTTGTTACACTATCGATCATCGCTTTTGTTACATCATTGATCATTGTTGTTGTTACACCATCGATTATCATTGTTGTTACACCCTTAGTTCATCGTTGTTGTTAAACCGGTGTTGCTCAACACCGCTACACTAGTGCCAATGTTGTTTCTCGGATGATATATTGCATCATCATTTGGTAAAGGAAAAATGTGCAACTATTGTCTTTTGTTCTTCCACATAGTCAAAGGAAACAATTGTATCTTCTATACATGAGTTTGATGGCTATAATGACTAAAGTGTTTTGTGTTTGGTATTGTTGTCACCATTGTCACCAATTGCAATAGCTGACACAGATACCTTGTAATGGATTATAACCGCAACATATTTCAAGCCGACTATTGGGACCGAATGCATGTTCAAGTGAATAAGTTGCAACGGCTCGAGAATCATAGTTCGTATGGATATATATTTGTAAAAATTTATAAGTAGCCTACTCAACTCGGGATGCAACAAGAAAAATATAGAAAACACATTTCACACTATAATTTTGATACAGTGTAAGATGATTATTGTTTAATAAAACAATGTTTGGGTTATGTTCATTTATTTCGCGGGAATGAAAATTTTTAAATCAGACCAACTATTATTTGTTCTTTCCAATACCTCGTCTAAGGATTTAGTTCCCCCTCTTTTGCTAGGTATTGTTGTATCTTAGTAGGATTTAGTTATTTGATTATTTTCTTTATTCTTTGGCTCTGTGTCCAAATTTGGATTCGATGATTCATTTATGTGATTCAATTAAGTAGGATTCGATATAGAGGAATGCTCAGTTATAAGTTGTGTTGATTACATAAAGATTGTCATAGTTTAGGACAAGACTTTAAACTGGTTTATTCTGTCATGATTTGGTTTGAGTCCATAGATCATCTTATTACACCTTGAGAGTTTGATAAATAAATATTGGTGAGGTCACCTTACAGTGATTTTCCTTTCCTTCAAGTCTAGTGGTTTCTTTCTAAAGTCATCTCCATTTGAACAACAACTAGTTTATTTCCTTTCCCGCAAGTAGAATTAAAGAGTGTACATTATTTTCATTTCATTAGTAGAATAATTATTTCATTTTTGCAAGCAAGTTCATTTCATAGGATTGACATTTATTTCGAGTTAATTATTGTGCAAGTGAGTTTGTTTCCTTTAGAGATGACTTGAGTTATTTAATTTCACAATTAGATTGATTCTTGCAATTTTATCATGTTTCAACATTCATTGATTGGACTTAGTTTTTGTGGCCTTGTTAAAAAGTATTCCAAGACTCCTTTGTGATCATCATTCTCATTCTTACAACTACAAAGAAAAATAAAACCATGATTTTGTAACATCCCACTCTTGCGCGCACTGAGCAAACTTATTCTTTGAGGACACTTGCTTGCAATTGATCTAGATTATTATAGTATTGGGCATTTGATTATGAATATGAGGCATTATGGATTGATGAAATGTTATTTTGTTGTATCGACATAGACAGGTGTTATTGACTCGGTTTTCCTAAGTGTGAAAGATTTTGGACCTTGAGGATGAAAAGGCATCAATGAAACCCCTTGGGGGTTTGATTGTTGTATATATGAAATTTGTGCATTTGATTCGATGATATGATTATGGATATTATTTCCGACATGATTCGTTGATGATACAGGCTAACGATGGCTTTCCAACCAAACTGACATGTGGAGTAGAGGGGTCATGCACGATAACCAGAGATGTTGAGGGAGAGGTGTGGACAACAGCCCTGCCATAGCTTACTAGCACTCCCGACATGGCTCGAACTATATGTTAAAAACTACCTAGTTTGAGCAGACCCATGATGTCTTGAGGGTAGACTGTGAAATTCGCTAACGATAATTCTAAGGGGTGTGCAATAAGACAGGGGCCTTATTCCTTAGAGGCCCTTAGTCTCCCACAATATCACCTGGCGAAGTATTGACTCCAGGGGTTTCTGATGTCTACCAAGTCAGTCAAGAGGCGAGTGGAACTCTTGCAGCACGTAGTACGTCCTAAAGGGCAGGTCGCGCAAGAAAAATGGAAAGAGGCAAGTGGCACCCTTGGAGCACGTAGTGTGACCTGAAGGACATGTCATGCAAGGGAAACAAAATGAAGAGACTGGAACTCTTGGATAACCTAGTGTGTCTTGAAGGGCACGTCTACACATGCCAATTTGAGTTTTAAATGAAAAGGGAAAGAGGGAAATTTAAAAGAATTAGGAAACTAGGAAAAAGAGAGAAAAATAAAGAGAAAGGGAAACATAAGGAAAAAGAAGAAAGACTAACTTAGTAAGGTATCTTGCATTTAAGAACTTTCTAAATTGAAATCAACTAGTGATTTAGTAAGGGGGTAAGTCATTAAAATGTGTAAGGGAATATGGGGACACCTAGGAGTGATTCTAGGAATTCTTTTAGGTGGGTGAAGGATGTAGGAGTAATTAATTAATTAATGAAATTAATTTATTGTGCAATGAAGTGGATGGGTCACACATGTACGGGGAGGCTTTTTATGAATTAAATTATTGAACAATAAATTAAATAGGAATTTGGGAAAGTAAATGACTTAGAAACTCTATATCAAGGAGGGAGGAGGAGGAGGATGAATCTCTTTTGTGATGTAATCTTGTGGGAGTTGGGATACCCAACTCGGTGAGGAGTGGTAGCTCGGCCTTGCAAGGTGAGTTTGGAGCTAGTTTCTCTTTGGTTTAGTGAGCGTGGCCCCTTTGCGGCTCGGAGGGCTAAGGGGGAAGAAGAGTACCCCTAGCATTGGTTGGGAGGTACTGGTGAAGTCTCATCGGTCGGCAAGCGCGAGCTGCATGGAGCGAGCAGGACAACAACTCAAAGTGGACGACTTGGGCTACAGTACACTTAATTTAATTCTGCATCATAGATTATTATTGACTTTACTCTTTCAATTATGTACTTTTAACTATGTAAAGAAGGTGTTGCCTTATCATTTTAATGGAGAACTTAATTTCCCACATAGGTTTAAGCTCGCTTCTTGACCTGATTTCCTTGGCATTTGATCCTTGATGTTGTGACTGTCCTGTTAGTTCTAATTGATTTTTATGAAGATTTTATGCCTGGTCTTCGCCTTCATCCCTATTTTGTCAGTCCACGCCTGAGCAGTCGACCAGGAGCCGAATCGACAGTCGTCACTTCGGTGCAAAGCAACCTATAGATTCAAATGCCATGCTTTCCTGTGCGTGGATGATGAGTGAATAATGATTTTGCCCAATCGTCTACCCCTGTTGATTGTTTTTGGTTGATTGATGGTCATTGTGCTTTATTGTGTTGAGTAATTCAGGAATTTTTATAATTCCTATCCCCCAATTTTGAAATCTACGTTTACCTACGTCTTGATGGACGAATTACTTGATTTTACTCTGAATTTTTATTCCTTACAAACTGGGGAATTTTCTCTTTGAAATTTAACACCTTGAGTGTAATTTTTCCTCCGCAATTTCAGTTTATTTTAAGGAAAATTTACCTTACGTTTACATCTTTGGCCTGTGATTTACTCTACCTTTAGCCACTAGACTGCGTCTTATTATGTTATTCTCTGCGTTCAATTCTTTTATTAACTTGACAGTGTTTTAATTCTTTTCATTGCGTTTCTGATTGGTGTTTCATACGTGCATTTCCAACTAACTACAATTCACCCAAGATTCCATTAAATTTTGTGTACTGAGTGTGACTGTGTTTTAAATGGATGCTTGGCAACAATTTGTATATGTCTTGGTAAATATATTGTGAATAATTATTTTATACAATGATTCCCTCCTATGAATTTTGTTTCAGTTTATCTCTTGAAAAAAGGGGACACAGATTTATGTTCTATAACGGTTTTATTTGAGAGGACGTCTGATATCCAGCAGCAAACTAAGCCATAGGTAGCCTATACACCTGCAACATAATAATTAAGAGACAGTGATGATATTAGACAGCTATAGTATTTAATTTACTAGCATTGATTATTCTAGCAGAACTGTCTCGGCTTAATCAAATCTTCCCTTGTGCTTGAGGAAAATAGCATTCCCTTTTAGAATAGTAATAGTGGGCTGACACTTGTCACTGAAGTCCTGAAAAATTAAATATGATTCCCAGACCTTGAACCACCCACTGCCAAATTATCCAAGAATTTGCAAGATGTGCCAAAGTTAAATCTGCGTCTTTTTGCTGCATTAATTTCATTGGCTTCTCTACCTAACCCGACCTGTGCGTCTGGAGATATATCGATTTTGGTTAGAGCATACAATTCTAGAGCTCCTCCTAAGTGAGTGTGTTTCAAATACTCATTGTAGCCGTGCTCATGCACATAGAAGGTTCCAACATTCAGCTTCTTTCAAGATTGTTGCTTGACAGTATTGATGAGCCATTCCTTGAGAGTGACCCCCCTTAGAGATAGAATTTAGCATTCTACCCAGGCTGCGTCCAGTGTATTTCTGGACTGAGTTCATCCCTTGGGATACTTCTTAGTCTTTTTCTGAACCACGTTTTCCAATGCATCCTTTGATGATACACCTACGTTTAAAAATATTGTGGACAGCAGGTCATCTATTACTCAACTTAATTATAAATTTTATCTACAGGATTTACCCAGCCATTAATTTACCCAGCCGTTTATTTTACCAACGATCTCTTGGGCAGCGTGTTATAATTGTGGTGTTTTTAATGACATCAATTCTAGATATTCTTTAGTATTAATGGAATTATAGATGTTGGCATTCTTTAATGCTATCATGATAGTGTTTCGCACAGCCAGAAATTAGGTATATTTCCATTGGCAGCGAATCCTTATTGGTAGCATGATATGATGGCGTCAATTTTACTGCGTTCATCCCTCACATATGTAAAAGACATTCACAAATAAATACAGGTATGTAATGTTTATAGTGTATCTTCTTCTTGACAATTGCATTACTAAAGGGATACCAACTACCTCACTCATTACTAATAATAGGAGAGATCAATCTCTACATATTTGAATGAATCCCCTATATCTACCTACATATAAACATGATATAACAATAAAATATGTTTGATTTTATGAAAGGTATGAAATACCTAATAATTAATAAGTATGACAATGATTCTTATGTTAAGGATTCATTGTTATTTAGTTGTGTTTGATTTTGAGTCTCTAACTTAGAATTTATTGTTTTATGGCATTTTAGTTTATAGATTGTGCCAGTTTAATTTTTGAAGGTCTTATAGTTTTAGCCGAAACGTTGATAGTTTAACAGTTATTGACGATCCTGTTCCTTGAGCCTTATGTCGAGCAGGAAGGGGTGGTCGTTCATCGTAGTTTCACCTTAGAGGTCACCTTGTAGAAAAAAATAATCCTCTAGTCATTCGCGCAGATTACTTCAAGTGTTATCATCATGCATCATGTCGATCTATTGCTTGGGGTGTGGTTATAGTTCTCTTGTCAGTGACTCGGCCCCTAGCGAGTTGGATTCTTCTAGAGTCCTTGGTCCAAATAGGTTAGGTATCACCAAGGTTATCGCCCCACCTATCACCTAGGGATGACATGAGTCCTGATGAGGGGATCATGGCACTCCCTATTGGATAGAGGCGAGTGATAACTTAGCCGGAGTCAGTGCCTTTCGTGTGATTGTTGTTGATCATTGTAAGTTTTCTATTTGCGCATGGGTTGAATGCCTTCATGCGTTGGGTTGCACGCCTTTGAGGATCTAGTTAACTGGTCGTCAAGGTCATTGTGTCAGGATGGGGATGTTGTCCCTTAGCTTGTAGGTGCGGTCATGTTTGTGTCGGGCGGGTAGTCATTCCTTCTTGTTGTTTTACGCACCTTTCACCCAGACGTTGCTCTTATGCGAATGCGTGGAGCCATAGTAGTATGTTTCCTATTATGCGGGTGTGGTGCTCATCGTCAGATGTGTTGTTTAGTTGTAATCATTGTTGTCGTCCTATTTTAAAAAAAAAAAATTGCACTTTCTACTTTGCTGGTAGTTGTAACGAAGGGGTCCTTACATATTGTATCAGAGCGGGTTCAACCCTACGACTAGGGATCACCACGCTTTCCACTATAGTAAAACCTTGAGTATTAACCTAGCGCTAATTAAAATATTTAATGCATCCTTGTGGTGATCTCAGCTAGACGACACCACAGAGGCTCACAATGTGGTGCCATGGACGGAGGTGTGACACCTCCAGAAGTGCCCACGCCATCAAAGTCTAATCCTAGGGAGGAACAAGTCCTGGGGTTGGATTTGATTGATGTAATGAATGTTGATGGTCTGATAAGGTCCTCCCAGGGAATCTCAGGGGCCTTGATTCACCAATTGTACTGAGATGAGGCCAAGGCGCTTGTATCTCTAAGGGTCCATAGCGCGCCTCAACTAGTATTGTTATCTTTCACCAAGAAATCGAGTGGGATAAGTTCTCAAATCCACGAGTGTCAAGGATGGCACAGTCACCGAGGCATGGTTGGAGAATATGGGGATGTGATTTTCACTTCACGACTATACCTCCAACATGAAGGTCCACATGGCAGTCTTCAACTGAAGGGAGCACTCTTCTATGGTGGAAGACACTCCTGGCATATTTGAATGTGACTGTCGAAGACGTGTCATGGGAAATGTTTGAGGAACGGTTCCAGGAGAGATATCTTTCTGAGGAATTCGTGAGCATCCACTCAACGAGTTCAACACCTTGTGATAGGGCAATCGTATGGTGCCTAAGTGTGAGGCCTGTTTATGGAGTTGCTTCGGTATGCTTCGCACCTTTTTACCAAGAAACTTAAGGTCAACAAGTTCATGTTGGCCTTAGTGTTAGGATCCAACTTCTACTTCGGGTACCAGTATTACTACACCAAAGAAGTGTGTTGGATCATTGGGGATCCACATTACCAGTGTTACTGCCCAGGGGAAAGGGTCGGATCATATAGATCAGTCGGACCCACTACTATGAAAGATTTAGGCAAGACCCATTGGATTCATGTAGTGGTGAATAACCTCCAGGCAGAGCACCAGTCGATTGTGCTTAAGATGTCAGGTACCGTCTCTGACTAGACCCTTAGTATTTTGATAGATCTCGGTGCTACTGAGAGTTTTATTTATGGTGCAGCGCTAAAAGGATTAAGGTAAAGGTTGTCGAACAGGATGAGTTTAGGTTTGTATAGATGGCTTCGAGAGCCAAACAGAAGGTTGGAGGAAAGGTTACGGGTTGTACCCTTAACCTAGGAGATTTTGTCACCAGGGTCAACCTGTACGTCATGATCTTAGGATCTTATGACGTTGTGATCGGTATGGACTGGTTGGAATTGCATAAGGTGATACTCAATTGTAAAACAAAACGGTTGATCTTGGTCAATGATGAGGGACAAAGATTTGTGATTGTAGGATGGAACTAGGTATTTTTCCTGAGGTTCATCTTTTCCTTTCAGCTACGAAAGAGCATGTGCAAGGGATGTAAACTTTATGCGATCCTTGTGTTAAACAAGAAGGGAGTAGTAGAAGGTCTAGAACACCTTCCTATGGTGAGAGTTTGTGGACATATTTCAAAAGGCCTTACCTAGGATGCCTCTAGAGAGGGAATTGGAGTTTATCATAGACCTAAAATCAGGGACAAAATCGACAGCAAGAACGCCTTATCGGATGTCGACCCTGGAGTTACGGGAGTTGAGGATGCAACTGAAGGAGTTGTTGGACCTAGGACTTATATGTTCGAGTGTGTCATCATGGGGTGCACCTGTTATTTTCATATGAAGGAAGGATGGGTAGTGGAGGCTCTACATTGACTACCATCAATTGAACAAGGAAACAACCAAGAATCAGTATCCATTGTAGAGGATTGATGATCTGTTCGATTAGATGAAGGGTGTGACAGTGTTCTCAAAGATAGATTCTCAATCAGGGTATCACTAGTTACAGATCAAGGAGGATGATGTCCCTAAGACTGCCTTTAAGATAAGGTTGGGCATTACAATTTTATTGTTTTACCATTTTGACTGAAAAACGCCCCAAGCTTATTTATGAGTTTGATGAACGGGGTGTTCCGCGAGTACTTGGACAAGTTCGCCCAAGTCTTCATTGATGATATTTTTATTTACTCTCGGATGACGGAGGAGCATGACGACCACTTTTTCTTGGTACTACAGTGTCTGCGAGAGCACAAATTGAATGGGAAATTGTCCAAATGCTCGTTTTATCAATCGAAGATTCACTACGTAGGTCATGTCATCTCCGACGAAGGTATCACGATGGATCCAACAAATGTCGAGGCTATTATGGAATACCTTGCATCAACGAATGTCACATAAGTGCATAGCTTCATGTGTTTATTAGAATACTATCGACGGTTCATCGAGGGATTTTCGAAGATAGCAAATACAATCACAGAATTGTAGAAGAAGAACAAGAAGTTTGTTTGGACCGAGAAATGCACAGAATAATTTCAGAGACTTAAGGAGTTGTTGTTAACGACATCGATAATAAAGGTCCTTGACATGGACGTGGACTTCTTGGCATGCACTGATGCATCTAAGAAAGGATTAGGCGGATTCTTGATGCAAGAAGGTCGATTGATCACTTAAATATCGAGGAAACTGAAAAGGCATGAGGAGAACTATGCGATGCACAATTTGGAGTTGTTGACCATTGTACATGCCTTGAAGGTTTGGAGACACTACCTTGTTGGACAAAAAATTGAACTAAAGATGGACCACTGTGGACTACAACACATCTTTACGCAATGTGACATGAACGCGTGACAACAGAGTTGGTCGAAACTTCTTAGAGAGTATGATTTCGAGATTTCTTACATAAAAGGAACAATGAACCAAGTGGCAGATGCATTGAGTCATATACCACGCATATTTTATGTGTTGCCTCTTTAGACGAATCTACGTGAAAAGATTCTAACTTTACAGCGCAACAATGACTGGTACAAAGAGGTCAAGGATTTTACCGGACAAAACACAATGATGATACCAAGATTTGAAGGATTTATGTTTGACGACGACGGATTATTGAGGTTTAAAAATCATATTTACATACTGTTGAATGACAATTTTAGGATTTTAATCCTAAACAAGGCTTACAGAGCAGTGTACATGGCTCACCTAGGAGTCACGAAGATGAGGGTGGACCTTAAACCCTTATTTTTATAGAAGGGAATGAAGGCAGACATAGTCAACTATGTGGCCAGATGTCTAGAATGTCAGCAAGTAAAGGATGAACATAGACATCCAACAGGATTACTACAACCACATATTATTCTAGAATCAAAATGGGAGGTTATTTCGATGGATTTCATTGTTGGATTGCCACTGACGACAAGGAGACACGACTCAATTTTCGTACTAGTCGACACTCTGACGAAGAGTGATCATTTTATTCTGGTGTGTATGACGTATCAATAAACTGACATAGCTAGAGTATTCATCAGTGATATTGCGTGGGAGGTTTTTTGACCTATGAGCGATTCTCTCTAGGCAAGAGAGTGCGCAGAGGAAGGAGAAAACTCCTGGAAGGAACCCTGTAGCTGCCACAGAGCCCGGAGACTTCAGGTCCGGTCTGTTGTTGTAACCCAAGGAAAGGGAGGTTAGAAGACGAAGGACTATCCAGGTGATAGAGAAGGTGTATACTCCTGGGGTGGAACAGGCATGTGGGGAATGAGGGTCTGTGGGTGGTTCCTGAGAGAGAATCCCTTCCTATGGTTGTGTGTTGTTTTCCCTGTAACCTCAGCCTAACCTAGGATTCCTTGTCTCGAGGTGGAGCTTAGTCCCAGCTCAGGGGTGACCCACTGCTGAACTGATGAGCAGTGTGGTCTAAGGCTAGGAGGTTCGTGGAAGGCCTGCACTTGGTTGGTGGATTCTACCACTATTAAAAGATAAGTATCTGATTATGTTTTAATCATGTTTTGCATGACTCTATTGCTTATGTTATCATGATTTCCGCTGTGTATATGAATTATTATGAAACGCCATTGATTGTTAATTATGGCAGTAACTCATATGAGTACTCTGTGTAGAATGTGTTTATTTGTTTAAATGCATGTGGATTATATAATACCTGTATGAGTTATGTACCAGGTGGTGTTAAAGTTTCCTTTTAAGAGCGATTAAGCCATGGTAGATGAAAAGGTGCACTACAAGATGGGGGTTGATTTATCCACAAGAGAGAGAATGTATAAGAGTGTCTAAGAGGATGTCAAGGAGGTAATTAATTGTGGGTATTAATCGAAACAAATGTTTCGGAATTTCATTATCATTAGTATAGGTGACGTCAGTAGGATGTATAGGTGGTCTGTAGTAGATTTGTGGGAATAGGAAATTTCCAAGGATTTGTAGAGGTTGAGTTTTTTGGTTTTGACACGAGAAGGATGTCCTCATATTTTGATGGATTTGTATTGGTTGGGAGGGTTGGTTTTCCCCTCCGAATTTCTAAATTTTTGAAATTTTGTGTACCATGTGTATTGATGATTAATATTTGATCTTATTGCTTCCACTGCATATATTTTCAATCTATTATTTTTAGTGTAAAATTGTTGAGTGATAACAACTAGGGTTTACTCTTAGTTCACTAGGAAGTCATTTTGAGATTTGAAAATCAGTCACATAGACTTGCATGTAAAAATTGACATGGTATTAGATCTTGGGATTTGAAGGGAAGGGTATCTTCTTTGAGACACATTTTGGGAAACAACACTCGAAGAGTGTTGTTCTTATTCTTTTTCTTTTTCCAGGAAGGTCATAGATGAAAAATCTAAGAGGGAGTTATAGTGACAGTGGAAGGTGGTAGCAGGTTATATTGTTTCTGGTTTGAGACATGAAGCAAACTATCCAAAAAAGGAGTTGTGGACTACTGTACCTTGGTGGTGTGGCAAGTTGGGAGTTTTGTTGGATTGGTGGAGAGATCAGTTTGCAATAGTATGTTGTGTGGAAGGTTGCCAACTCTGAGGATGGAATTTGAGTGGCTTTTCATAGTGAGTTGTGATGGGTACAACTTAGGTTCTTTGGCACGGACAAGATAGCATCATGTGGATGGGAGGTTGACAAGATGGAGTTTTCATCAGGTCAAAGAGTTGTACATTATCAAGGTTTGACAATGTATGAGTCATTTGACCTAGAAGGATGAGGACACTTTGAAAGATGAGTTGCAGAGGTCTAGAGTGGACTAGAATGAGTGTCCATACACAACTTAGGACTGTTCAAAGAGAGGAAATATGTTCATTTGCAGTATGTTCATAGACACAAAGAGATTTTGGTGACTTAGATGATGGATTTGGGTAGAATTTCATTGGATGGTCATGACTTGGGTAAGCATGACACTTTCCTTGGAGGACTGCATGGTTCTCATATAGTGGGAACCATCAACAAATGATTTTTTTGTGAGCTTCACAGTATATAACTTAGGTATGTATGAGGAGCTTGGTATGAGGACTAGGCACTGTTATCACATAGTTTGTAGTTAGGATAAAAGATAGATGTAAAGAGGTAAACTGGAGTAACTGAACCAATCCCGCCCAATGTCACCTCGATAGGAAGGTTATTTATTTTTAGGGAGGTAAGGCCCAAGGGAGACATCCCCAATGACCTAGGGTTTGAGAAGGATAAGGATTATAGGATAAAAGATAAATTCCCCCCTCCCAAGTCACCACCAAGAAGATAGTCATTGATTATATGAAGTACTAACCAAGCTAGTAAGCTTTCATATATCTACCTCTTGTTGGTTTGTCTATTTCATTCGAAGATTTGCACCAAACTTTTTCGAAATAATAAAACCCATGAGCACGTTGCTAAAAAAGGACGTTGCCCTCAGATGGGATGATGAAGCCATCAAATATTTCAAGGATATAAAAGATGTTAACTCCCAAGCCCCTATCTTGATCATCCCTAATGATTCACGAGATTTCATAATGTTCTCGTTTTCCTCCTAGGATACCATAGCAGGTATTTTAATGCAAAAGGATGTTGATGATTATGAATAACCCATAGATTTTATGAGAAAACTACTTAGAGACTCAGAGTTGAATTACTCCATTAATGAGAAGCAAGTGTATTACTTGGTGAAATCCCTCAAGCACTTTAGAGACTACATTGGCTATAATAAAATTAAGGCTTATGTCTTGTACCCTGTAGTAAAGGATGTTTTATCATAGCAAGATTGCATGGGTACTAGGGGGAAGTGGGTCTCCAAAATCCAAGAATATGACTTAGAAATAAGACCCACCAAAATAATAAAGGGACAAGGTCTGGCCTAGATGCTTACTGAGAGAAACCAAGAGGCCATGCAGATTGGGAAAATGAGAAGCTAAATGTAGTGGTTAGAGAACTAGAGCATGATGAGTGGTACTTTGATATCGTCTATTACCTGAAGAACTTATCCTTCCCCGATCACTTAGTGGACTACAAGAGAAGGGATTTAAGGTTGAAGGCTACAAAATCCTACTTGAACGAAGATGGCCTTAGTTGGAAAAATCCTGATGGGGTGCTCCTTAGATGTGTTAACCAGGAAGAAACAAAGAGATTATTGGAGGAATTTCACTCTAGATACTGTGGTGGACATTTCACATCTTGTACTACTGCCCACAATATCCTGACGGCAGGATATTATTGGCCAACACTCTTTTTCAATACTCACCAACATGTCCGATCTTGCCAACCGTGTTAGTACTTCTCTGGTAAAAAACATCTCCCGGCGCAACCTCTAAAACCCGTAGTAGTTGAAGCACCTTTTCAGCAGTGGGGTTTAGATTTCATTGGGGAGTTTAAAGATAATTCAAGAAGTGGCTACCGATGGATCCTAACAGCCACAGACTATTTTACTAGATGGGTAGAGTCTATCCCCACAAAGAAAGCCATCGAGGAAGTAGTCATGAACTTTTTGGAAGACTGGATCACGACTAGGTTCGGTGTCCCTTCCAAAATTACTACAGACAATGCCAAAGCTTTTACCTCCCATGCACTGGTATAATTTTGTTTCAAGTATGGCATTGTCCTATCTCATTCCTCCAACTACTATCCACAAGGGAATAGATTAGTAGAGTCTTGCAATAAAAATATTATGAATATTATCAAAAGGGTCATGGGGAAAAATAAGAAATCTTGGGATAGAAAAATCAAGTACGCCTTGTGGGAAGATCGAATAACAACCAAAAACTCAATGGGGAAGACTCATTTTTAATTACTATATGGTCTAGAAACAAAACTTCCCTTGAACCTCCAAATTTCCATCCTCCGTTTCGCTCAATAATATGCTATAGATGAGGAATCAATCCAAGGGTGAATCAACCAATTGATAGAGTTAGATGAATCTAGAAGAAATTCCCTTGGTCAAATGGGAAGAAACCAGGAGAAGATAAAGAACACTTTTGATCACAAAGCAAAGGAAAGAAACTTCACTGAGGGAGATCTTGTATTTTTCTGGGATAAGAGAAAGGAGAAACCTAGTATGCACAAAAAGTTGGATAGCTTGTGCACAAGTCCTTATAAAATCATGAGTCATGTAGGTACGAACTCTTTCAACCTGGGCACTATGGAGGGAAATACCCGAAGGCTGCCAGTGAACGCTTTACATATCAAGAGTTACTATCCACCAACAACATGACATGTAAGTGCAGGTAAGTAGGTAGTCATTTTTTTCATTCGTGTACTATACCATTTGCATTGCATGTTGGTTTTCTTTCACATCCACACTTATGATTGCT
>ML799961.1:289531-300665 GCA_009831015.1 Picea engelmannii | reverse complement strand
GTTGGGGTAGTATCAGCACCCTAATCAGTTACTGATGTCATTATTGAGATCAAGAAGGTACACAGGTTATGCCAGAGATGTTTTGGTTCTCATGCACTCTACGGTGAGCACATGTCCCCAAGTTGGAGCCAGATGTTATCCCCCACTTTTAGGGATAACTAGGAGATCATGTCTCGAAGACCACAGGTCCTAGACATGAAGTACCGAGAGTCGGATCGATTTTAGAATGGCCCTGGAGGGCCCATATTTTCTCCCTTTCAGCGCCTCTACTTTGTAGCAACAACAACATCCATCACCATCGACTTCATCTTGTGTCAGAGATGATTCTTGCTCCATGAGGTAATGAGTCCGAGTATCATGGTATGTCTCACTTTGATCTTCAAAACCTTTGAATATGTGCATTTAATTCATTTTGTTTCTAACAAATGCTTGGATATTATACTTTCCCACTTGACCATATCTGGGGGGAATGAAAGGATGCCCTAGTAAGCCTATGTCCATAGGTTTTTGTTTTCCACTGGGCGGATTTCTAAAAATCCATCATCTGCCCCCATCATAGCACCACCTTTTCATCTTGCTTCCCACTCATCTATCCCATTACACTTGTTTGGGCACTGGGTTGACCTATCCTTTGAGGATTGCACCTTACCTCATGGGAAGAAGGGGCTAAAGGCCCAGAAGGTAAAAGAAAGTTGGAAAAAGATAAAATTCTAAGAATAAAATCTTGAGATGCTTCATCGAGGGATCCCCCGAGAAAGCAATAAAGGGATTCCGAGGAAGAAACAAGAGGGACTCATAAAAATAACAAAACAAGACCTAGTCAGAGGATAGGCGGTCTCATCACGAGCCAACGTATTAGGTCCATGGGTACCTAGTAGTATGACATTACCACCAGCTGGTTACCACACCAGGGTAGTGACTCTTGGTTGCATGGCCAAGAGAAAAGGGGTCTCATCACGAGCCAACCTTCTCATTTCTGTGAAAGTACTTGTGGGTAACATTGTCACCATTGTTCACCACACCAGAGAAGTGTCCCTTGATTATCTTCTTGAAGAAAAAACAATAAAGAATAAAGAATAAATAATAGAAGGGATGAATGGGCTTGGAAAAAATTGCATCTAGAACAGGTGCAGCTCACCTTCTACAAAGGCACCCACATGTAAAACTTTGTATTTGCTGCTCTCACTACACCCACTTGCCTGGACATCCCTTATCCACATCACCCACTTACATGGCTTGGATGAAGTCTCTTCCAGAAACTTTCCTCTTCTAGTGGACACTAGCCCAATAGGATGCCCTGGCAGGCTTGTATAATGTCTTTGAGATTTTAACTGGGGTAATAGGGGTTTTTGCACATGTTTAATAATATTGATGATGATATGTGATTGACATTGCTATGATCCCTGTGACTTATGAGCCCATGGAGGGCGTAACTGTTAATGTGCAGGATCATGCCCGACGGACAGGTACCATGTTGGACCGGTACACATGGGGAGATGATCAGTTCGGACCTCCATGGGGATGAATATCCCACTAGATGGATGTTGAGACCCCAACAAGGGGCAGATACTGGACAGAGGGGTTTTCATAGGAGAGAAGGAGGACATCTTACAGAGGCACCCCAACAGAGCTTGACCTAGGGGGATTGTGCCCTTTTCAGTGGAACATTGGCCTTGGAAGGCCTAGGATGTCACCCTTCATGACCATGACATCACTTAGTAGCATGGACACTTTGGGAGATAGATGGGATAGTTTTGGCACATGTGGCGGGTTGGAGAAGCCCAAGGAGGGCTAATGTTTTTCTCTAAGATGTTGCATTTTCCCTAGAAGGGGCTAACATGACCCTAAAAGGGGCATGACATCTCTCTTTATCTTGATTAGGATTTAATTTTAATCATTTAATGTAAAACAGTATGATTTTAAGTATGTTGGCCTTGTTGGCCTTTTTATGACCTAAAAGTGAAATTAGGTCATGGTACTATATAAATTGAGGGTTTTTACTCTCATTTTTTCATCATCTCTCACTCACTCATTAGTGAGGTCTGAAATTTGCACTACACTTGGAGTTCTGGGATTAAATTGTGAGGCGCACTTGTTGAAGGAAGTCTTTTATTGGCATTTTTGACATTAATCTTGATGGAAGGTGTTACAACTAGGGTTTGCTACTTGATTTCTTGGTTAAATGTAAGTAAAGTTTTGCAAAAATTCTTGAATGAATGGTTGTAGTGTTATTTCTCTTGCATTTATGGTTATAATTTTGTTGATTTAAACCCTAGGGAAAAATCACACATAGAAGGTCCTTGTCTCATGTCCCCATTAAGATTTTGGGCCATTTCATTTTGCTGAAGTGAGATATAGCCTTGCCCTAGCAACACTCTACTCTTTCATGCTGGAGAGGATTGAGCCTTGCCTTAGAAACACTCAAATCTATCTTCTCCTATGCTAGTCGTTTTACATTTTTTGAAGCTAAGAGGGAAAACGCATCAAGGCCTAGTTCCCCTACACCTTGATGAGTCGATTTTCCCTAGGATTTACTTGGTAAAGCCTTGCTATAGCAATACGTTGCCTGCAAAACCTCTTGTCTTAGTTTTATGCAACCTTTTGAGCTAGCCTTTTTGCCATTGAGCTAAGGAAGGAGGAAAGAGCACTGAGGCCTAGCTACCCTACACCAAAGTGAGCCTCTCTCCCCTAGGGTTTCATCCTTGAGGACTTTCTTTAGCAACACCTCAAGTTCTAACCCTCTTGTCCTTAGTCTTATTACTTTCACTTAATCCTTCAATTTGTGTTTCCTCTACTTTTGACTCCATTAACCCTATGAAACTCATCTACGGCCTAGCTTGTGAGTACTATGATCAAAACAACTCTTAATACTTTGAACAAACCCTAACTACTCTAACCGTAGCCTATTACTAACCCTACTAACTAATTGTTGGCATTATCCTTTTTCTATTAAACTCATTGTCCAATTCTTATGAGCAATTGAATGGTTATTTTAGGCATTGTTTAAATGAATTGTTAATTGTTACAATTGAATGTCATGTTCCTTTAACATTTATTGAAGACGTGATATTGTGCATCATTGCTATTATATAAACATTGATTTCATCAATATTTATTTCTCAATTGCTCACATATCAGATAGTCATTGATTATTTGAAGTATTAACCAAGCGAGTAAGCTTGCATATATCCATCTCTTGTTGTTTTGTCTTGGGCATGTATATCTCATTTTGGTTATACTTCTCTTTATTGGATGGTTAGTCAGACTATCTACTTGGTGGTGACTTGTGAGGGGGGCACTTTATCTTTTATCCTATAATCCTTAGCCTTCTCAAACCCCAGGTCACCGCGGACGTCTCCCCTAGGCCTTACCTCCCTAAAAAGAAAGAACCTTCCTATCGAGGTGACATTGGGTGGGATTGGTTCAGTTACGTCATTTTACCTCATTACATCTATCTTTTATCCTAACTACAAACTGTACGATAACATGCATGTAGTACAAGGGTCTTGAGTAGTGGTATTTCAGATGGAGTTAGGGGGGGCTGTTGTGAGGGGAAAATGTGATATGGGTGTTAGGAGTGTGTTATCAGACTCAACGATTGAGGAGTAGGGCTATGCAATGTTGTTTTGGGATGGACAAGTGTTATTAGATGCCCAAAGGATCTAGCCCAGAAACAACAATGCTCCTGGAGTTAGAGAAGGAAAATTATATAGGTTGAGGGACCAACCTATGTGTGTCGAATTATATAGGTTGACTAAAAATTATATAGGTTGAGAGAAAATTATATAGGTGATGAATCCATGCTGCCATATCTTGATCCCATGCTCACAGACAATGCATTGTTGTGTGGTGCTAGCTTTGCCTCTGCAGGCATTGGCATTCTGAACGATACAGGAATCCAATTTGTAAGTACATCCATTTTGTCAGTTTAATATTGTACATTTTAATTATATTGGAAATTTTTTATTTTAAAATTTCAGAGGTTGAAATAGGAATATAGAGTTGTTACAATGCAAATGGTTATAGATCCAGTGTTAAAAATTGAAAAAT
The DNA here is from genome assembly GCA_009831015.1 of Picea engelmannii. NCBI lineage: Eukaryota > Viridiplantae > Streptophyta > Pinopsida > Pinales > Pinaceae > Picea > Picea engelmannii. Next base: position 296,615 of record ML799961.1, on the reverse strand, counting down.
TACACATTTTCATTACCAAATTCTAGGTTTTTCATTATGGAATGCCTTTAATGAAAATGACAGTTTACTACATGATTGGCTGGCTCTCACCATGGCTATTGATTAAGTAAAAAATAACAAACATAATTTGTTTGCACACAGGCGAATATTATCAGGCTGCCTCAGCACTTCCAGTACTTTCAGCAGTCTAAAAACAAAGTTGAAACATTATAGGAAAGCCTCTGACGGACAAGGTCGTTGCGGGGGCGCTACTGACAATCGCCATGGGAGGAAATGATTATGTCAATAACTACTATCTTGTTCCTGTATCACTGAGATCCCTGCAGTGCTCGTTAACCAGTACTGTTTTATGAGCCGGAAGCCCGCAGGGTTCTGGTGCTGTCCACGGGTCCTTTGGGTTGGTCTCCCGCAATGAGGGCAATGAGGTCCATAAATGGTGAGTGTGCTCCGCAGCTAATGCAAGCCACTACGCTTTTCAATTCGGGACTAAAAAATATAATGGATCAACTCAACAACCGGTATTCTGCTCAGATCTATACTATGGGTAACTCTTTTCCGCCGAATCAGGATGTGTTCAACAACCCTCAGGCAAACGGTAATGTTTCTTCCAGAGCTTTTCTGACTATCAATCCTTGGTTTAGAATTCAACGTGTAGTGGTTACTCATTATAATTCATTTTCCTGCAGGATTCTCGAATGCCAAGAAACACATGCTGCGGACAAGGACTCTATAACGGTATAGGGCTTTGCACTGCGGCGTCAAACTTGCGCGCAGACAGGGACAACTATGTGTTCTGGGACAACCAGTATCATCCCTCTCAACGCGCTATTAAAATTATTGTCGACCGCTTATTTTCCGGTTCCATGGCTGATATCTGTCCTTATAATTTAAATGATATGCTGAAGCATGACGTCTGAGGGCTAAGTCGTCCGTCACCAACCCTGAAGAAGTTTTCACCTAAAATTGATTGATCGCATCTATTTTCAAAATAAACTAGCATACCCCTTAAGCTGGGAAAGGGAACGTCGAAAAAACCAACATATTTTTTTGGTAATGCTAATTTTACCAATGTGCATCATTCTACCAGTATTGAAATGTTTAAATCATAGGAAACCAAAATCAATCATTCAAATATGACTCATTAGTCTATTAAAGATGCAGAGCAACAACAAACAACTTGTTATTTGCTCATAAATGAAATCAAAGCCCAATTGAATATTTCACTTATCATGCATTCATAGCATTCATAGCAGGTCACTATACAACTACACCAAGCATGTTTTAAAGTTTTTCAATTTTGTCTCTACTTAAAGATTTGTGAAGAATATTAATCATTCAATGCTAAGTGGCACAAGAGATTATCTTGATATCCTCATCTTGCGCCAACTTTTTGATGTGACCTTGATGAATTTTCCTGGGTTTAGACATCGATGGGATCTTGATAAAGGGAGTGTTTTAGGAATCCTTGGGATTCTTTCGGTTATCTTTCCAATCCTTATGATAGGCTTCTTTCCAAAAAGAGGAATAAGCAAATGGAAAGAATTGCGGGTTCCAGAATAGTTGGTTCTCATGGAGGGACAATTCCAATAGGTTCATTCTCAATAATAAGCATAACCCACCTACCCGGAAATAATTAATGTAATCGATTCATCTTGCAACCCAGAAAGTATTACTATGAAATTGAATTCTAAATGGTTGACCATCGATAATGAAGAAGAATGGTATGAAGGATTAATCCATTTAGTCAACTCCCTCTACCTATAAAGTCACAGTGCTTGGGTGGTAGGCTTTTCTTCAGATAGGTTGGATACATATATTTAAATCCAGCCACTTACAAAGACGAAAGAAAGTCCACCATAGGCTACTCATTTAGCATGGGAGTAAGAGTAATTTTGAGGATTAGTGAGAAGCAACTAACAATCATATAGTCCCCCAACAAAACAAAATAGAAAGCAATAGTCCATACAACATGTGAAGCAATATGGATAAGGAGGGTTTTAGCTATTATGGATCTTCAAGAGATCCAATCCACACCCTTTTATTCTCATAGCTAGAGTTTGATTCAACTAAAGAAGAATATGATGTTCTATGCAAGAACCAAGTTTATTAAGATACATTGTCTCTTCATCCAGATAGAGGTGCAAAACAAAGAGATTGATGTCTTTACCATGGAACAAGGTCTTTACCATGAAACAAGTTCAACATGCAATCCTCTTCATGAAATCATGGAGAGGGAGAAATTTCAAAAATTTAGAGAAATGTCTATGTAAAGAAAATAATAAGGGTATTAAAAGGGGTGTTAGAGGTGTAATTCCATTTCAGTTGGGCAATCTACTCTTCTATACTTAGCAAGAAGGTCAAATTTAGGAGTGTTTGACAAATCCGAGGGATGCGATCTATTTTTGGGTTAGCATATTTTTGGTTCAAGGATAAAACTTATCCTTGGTTGTGCACTTCTAGGGGGGTAATTGTGGATAAATATGTATTGCATACACAATTCATATTGTACAAGTTTTTGGGAATCTTTCATCTTCTAGAGTGTGCTCTAATAATTGCAACAACTTTGAATTTGGCTATATGATGTTCTTTCCCTTTTACAGATTTGTTGCTAGATTGTAGATTCTTGTTTTTATCCTTTACAGTTTCTAACTCAATAATCCTTGTCACTTCCATCCAAGGAAATGACACTTCAACCCTAAAAAATCCCTATAACCTTTGCTTGGCTGCAAAAATGGATAACACCCTTACCAAGACAAATGGATCTCTCAGGGAAACTTGCAACGAGATTTTCCTCATATACATAGAGAAACTAGAGTCTAATGCTAATCAATTAAGAAGAAATGTTGAGATTCAATCACCTATCTAAGAGAAAACTTAGACCAACAAATTCTATTTTTTGCATTTGAACTTGACGAAGAGTGCATCTTATTTGAAACATTTCAATTTTAGTGTTTAAATAGAGCCAAAATTTAGGGAAGAGTTAACTCTAATATTCATTCATGTAATCGAACATGGAAATAGTTTTAGATATACATGTTTTTGTCTTCTCTGTTTAGATGACTGAATATATGAAAATTAGGTTGATAGTTGGAGCCAAAACTCTATCTAGGCTTGGAGCCAAAACTCTGCCTAGGCACAGTCAAGGGATGAGACAACTTTTCTTTTTCTCAAATCCTACTCTTGAAATTCATCTGTCCAATTGACAATTTTAAGAGATAAAATTGTCTTTCATTATGGTGATAGTAATAATTATTTCAATTAGGAATTCCTGCCTTTTTTTCATGTGATGATCGAAAATCCATTTTCTATAATCTATTGCATAGAAACAGGGATATAGACAAGCATGTTGATGGACAAATATAATACTAAAGTAGAGAGAAATCACTCTCCAAGCTTTAGATGGTAAGAATTTTGAGTGAAAAGAATTTAAACTTTCTATCATGTGAAAATCTTTTTCAATCAATCCATATTACGTGTTCATTTTTATCAGGAGCCCAATATGGAATGTTTGTTGTACACTAAAAGTGTCTCTATCTACAAAATTTCAACTTGATTGAAAATTGTCGATGAAGAGTTGGGTTTTACCCCAAACTTTGTACCAAACCCTATTTAACCTAAATTTGGTGAGGGCAATAATCATTTTTCCTTTTACACAATGTTTAGATCCCATGAAGAAACCTACATTTCAACCATAGCATGGTCTAGTAGCAGTGAGAAATCCATCCATACAAATGAAACACGGATGGCAGTTTTCTTAAAGCCAAATTTTTTGCACCATTAGTTGCATTGGAATGACTTTTACAATACTCCATGCACTTCTGCAATTTCAATTTAGCTCCCTTAGGGTCACATTTCATGATCTTAGAATTTTCCATTTAAAACAAAAACATCCCAAATGGTGGGTACTATCATAAGTACATGTTGCACAGTAAAGGGTAACACACAAAGAAACAACAGAATGCCATTAACATATTTATTTTAATGATGTTATAAGTTAATCTTTTCTATAAGTTCAACTTGGCCTGCTTTCAATCTATACTTCTTCAACATTATGGTCTGAAAATTTGATATGTTTTATCTTTAATATAGGCCAGGCATTTATGGTTGTTGATTTTGACATGGGCTTATAATATGAAAATATAGGCATGGCATTTATGGTTGTTGATTTTGACATGGGCTTATAATATGAAAGGCATAGTTGTTTCTCTGACAATGCTATCACCACAAGATGTTTAAATCTCTTTGTGAGTTGTTGCATGTGAGTACTATACAAAGTCTTGGCTGGCAATATGAATAGATTATACTCTCGGAAGGCCAAGCTAAATGAACTAAATTCGTTTGGTGTATTGTTTGATAATATTACATGAGTGGCTACAATTTCTTCACAAGCAAATATTTTTTCAAAATCCTTATAAAGGCCCATATGCTAGCATCTACTTGCTCTAATGCTCACAGGCTAGACTGGAAATCCACAAGAGATCTATTAACAATAATTGAAGTCATATGCACAACAAAATGACTTTTTTCAAAGACATAAAGAAATTAAGCTATCAGTAAATACATATCCTCTTCGCAAGAACATTAGGAATCATACACAACCAGAAAGGTTTTCCATTTATAAACTTGTTTTCAATATCTCCAGATTCCTAAAACCTGAAGTATGTTTTGGCAGTCAACCGAGCAGTACAAGCAAATAACCAAAAGCTCATAACAACCCCTATGTGCCAAATCCCAACTTTTTTCCATCAGATCAAAGTCCCACCTAATATTCTAGAAATATATGCGACTTTGATGCTTTTATTTGTAGTGATTGTTTTCTTGAATGTTGTAATTTAGTTATACTATAGTAGTGACATATGTACCAAAAAAGATTAATGAAAGTTTGCAATGATGGCCAAAATAACTCACTTCGGCACCTAAATGTAGAATTACGCATGGGATGGGGCATTCTGGCTTCCTTGAATTGAGTTTGTTGTCTAAGTTTGTAGCAATAGGAAAAACAAAAGGTAGTACTTTTGAATTATCCTTTAGGCCATAAACTAGCTTCACTTCTCTCTTAGTTAGTCATCTCAACACTATAGTCCCCAAAAACTCTTTGTAGGTTGCATCTCACTAGTGCAGTCCCAAATTGTTAAAGTAGAACCAAACCCAACAGAACAAATTCCTAACATTTCGCGATAAAAATAATGCATAAATTTCAGAAGCTCGGTAAATGCATCATAAATGCATCATCCAGCCCACCATGCTGAAATAGATCGATTCCTCCTTTGTACAATATCACATACAAAGAAAAATCCCATGTTTGATCTTCCTGAGCTATTTATCCTCTAAGTTACTTAGGAGTTTAAAGCTTATCTTAATTATTTTTTTTCATGTCAATTTCAGTTTCTTTTGGGTTCATTGAGTGAGATTCATTCTAGATCTTACATAGTTAAAGGGATCTATTATGGGGTCATCTTGGATCCATATCCATCACAGGATCTACTCACATGAAGGATCCAAATATTCCATTAACAGGCATCTCCTAATGATAATTTTTTAATAAAAAACATTTTATATTAAAAATTGGGTCGAGACAGTATCCAAAAATTAATGCTAAACAAATCAATCCACACAATCCCTAGATTCGAAAAAGCTAAGAAATATTCTCCAAATAGTAGAGACTAAAGGATCATTGAAGCTACAACTCTACTTCTAAATAAACTAAGTCAATGATTAAAAAATGCAAAAGCTATTGAAAGTGATTGAAAGGGATTGTCATTCCTTCAAAGAGTACATGCTAAGCCATCATTGTATCAAAATAGATTCCCTAGTCCTACCAATGCTAGTAGGCCATGACGTCTAGATCCTATGTCTAGCTTTTCAAAATCGTGTCTTAATTGATTCAGATTAGATGAAAATTAAATAGCTTTGAGACAAAAATAGTGAATATATCAATTTTAGTTACCCTTACTTTGTGAAATTCTTCAAACGTTCAAGCGTATCTCTTTCGCCACCCTGAACCTTTTTAAGGGATGGAGGAGTGACTATTGTTGCATAGGCCTATAGCTGAAATAAGAAGCAGGTGGGACCAATGGGTATTTCTTTTTAAAAGATAAAACACTAAACCCTAAATGCAAAAAATCTTAAAAGATAATCCTAAACCTTTGTAGTAAACATAGCAGGAGTGGTAGAAAATGGAGAACGATCATTCTGATTACCTACTAAATGTTAAAAGAAGATTTGTGAAAAGTTCAAGGATCCCAGAGAAGGACAGTCCACCAGTACAGGTAAGGCACCAAACTGTAGAAACGCTATCTTTCCAAGTCCGGACCTCCTTACCAAGTGGGCACCTTCCAAAACGATAGACAACATCTTACAAAAGTTTCAAAGAACTCTGAAACCATACAAATATCTTCAACAATTGTACCGCAATGAAACCAATAGCCCACCAGAGAATTTACTGATATAGACCAAAAAAAAAAAAAAATGGTCTTCAGAATCCAAAAATTGGCAGTTATGTCCCAATTAATAACAGCCTCACCAACCCCGTGTAATTAGCTCTTTCTCATTTGGAATCCCGCTGGGCACTATATCCTGAGGATACTGTTGGAAACGCAGAGTGACACACCCAACAAGAAGCTCTTTCTGCTCAGTCGAAAGGCTATCAAAATACCCAATTATTCTCTCGGCTTCTGGGGAGGATTCCAGCATTTCCCGAAGCCTCTCTAATTGTATGCAACACTCGAAGGAAAAAATCTGGGCCAATTTGTCCAACTCATGGCTTACAATATTCAGTAGACTTTGCTGGATCAAATCCTGTACATCTCCTTTATGTTCACCCATCGATCAATCTTCTACGCTTCTCTGGTAGCTGCTCTATTTTTCTACATTTGTGTGTCTGCTCGTTTGTGGTCGTTTTTATCGAACAACTCCTCGACAACCCAATATTTTTCTGTCATCAGACTTCCGCAGAGTCATGGGGAATGGGGAGGGCGGTCTCCAGAATCCCTCGCTTTACTGGAGGAGGAACGCACATAGCCGTCGCAGTGTAGTGTCGGTGAAAGACACACGTGGATAAAGAAAAATCAGGATGACGCGCCTC
>ML799961.1:260222-277577 GCA_009831015.1 Picea engelmannii | reverse complement strand
TATATATATATATATATATATATATATACTAATTAAATGATAAAAGAGAAAAGGGGTTAAATTCCACGCCTGCCTTTTTGAGTTCTAATTAAAAGGGGAAAGAGGGAAAATCTTAAAATTTAGGAAACTAGGGACAGAGGTAACATATAAAGGGAAAAAGGGGACTTAAGGGAAAAACGTAAGTCAACTTAGTAAAGAATCTACCATTTAAGAGCCTTCTAATTTTAAATTGAATTAACAACTTCATAATAGGGAAAGCCTTCAAAACCTGTAAGGGAATTTGGGGTCACCTAGGAGTGACTCTAGGAGTAACTCTAGGTGGGTGAGGGAAACAAGATAATTAATCAATTAAAGAAACTAAATAATGAAGAAATGTAGGGGATGGGTGACAACGGAGAATAATTTTTAGGAATTTATTTTTAAAACTTTAATGAAATGAGATTTTAGGAAAGAAAGGAAGATTGAAACTCTATATAATGAAGGAGGAAGATGGATGAAAGATCATCTTTTGTTTGTGTAACGTTACGCTGCAGAAATATCGACTTGACTGATTTACTTGTGGGAGTTGGGATACCTAGCTCGGAGAGGAGTGGTAGCTCGGCCTTGCGAGGTGAGCTGGGAGCTAGACGAAACCTCTGGATAGGTGTGTGGCCCCTTTGTGGCTCGGGGGGCTAAGGGGGAACAAGAGTACCCCTAGCGTTGGCTGGGAGGTACTGGTGAGGTCTCGACGATTGGCGAGAGGGAGTTGCATGGAGCACGGGACGCCAATCGGAGCGGGCGAACAGGCAACGGTATGATTTCTTAGTTGAATGGTAGAATGTTGTAGGTTTTATGATTGGATCTGCATGTTGATTATGTAAGTATTATTTTCCTCCTACCCTCTTATGTTTTTGGCTGATACTCCAATTGGGTTTCGAACCTCGACGAATTCAATTGTTACTTCAAGTTTCCAATCACATACGCAATTTTGTTACATGGGTTTATACAGATTACAAATGTAATAAATACAACCTTTTTGCAATTGTATTCAGCCCTGACTCTTTGTGTCAATCTGGCTTCATCGGGGTTTAGGGTAGTGAAATGCATTCATCTGACTTTATGAAAATATAATTATATCATATATGCATGATTGCAATTTGTTCCAGAAAAGTCATACAGTTTATCTCAAGTTCACTTGAATTGTATCAAGTACATCAAGGTCAAGAAACTATTATGTAAATGTTTGGTTGATCTGTAAAGAGATTTTACCAATTGGCAAATGAAATTTCTTCTTGGAATTGTGAAAAATAACAAGAGAATAATAATCTATGGGCAATGTAAAGGCAACCAATTTTTTTTCCATGCACAGTTTCTCATATGTTCTTCTCAACTATGTTCCCAGAAAATTGACCAGGAAATCCGTTTCCATTCCCGTTATAGTGAATTACTGATCAATTTTATATCCATGATATATGCTGGGAGTGCGTTGGGTTCACATTTCTTATCTCCAAAACCACATAGCACCTATTCTTGTTCCGTTCCCATTTTTTATTCTGTTTTACATTTCCCGTTGCCGACAACATAATTGCACAAGGGCCTTATATCTAATCAGAGGAAGGTAGAGATAGTGGGCAGTACGTCGTGCAGATCTTGGGACAGACCCCATGATGCATAGACCTGACATACTACTCTTTCAAATAGTACCATGGCTACAAGAATGGAAACATTCTTTATCTCAAAAGTTTGGTTTCTTGATAAAGGAAACGAGTGAGGAGTTGTCTCGAGGGCTTTAGAAGCCTGCAATTATTAGCATAGACATTAGAATCAAAATGGTTGGAGCCCTTTAAAATGTTCTGGTGATAAAATATATTGCTATTTAAATCCTACATCTCCTTTTGATCAGCGCTTTCATGCACGGATTTTATGCGTTATCCCTCCTTCTCTGCGCTATCCCACAGGTGTACCCCAACTTACCTCCTCTGGAATTTTCTGAGAATGGAAATGACCTCTGCAATTTTCATGCCCTTGCATTTGAATTCATGTCACCGCAGTTTGTTCCCACTGCATTTTAGAAGAGATGGCTCGGCGCCTTCCCTCGTTCCCATGTTTTTCCTTCCTTAATGACTGCCTGCGAATTTGGATGACACCGCACCATCCACCGTCTCCTTCACGAAATTCAGGGTAAGCCTGCCCAAGAATCCGCACCTTCAGTCACATCCCTTCCTGGAGACCACCAATGGATTCCTGGTGGTGTCCGTAATGTTTAATTGACAGTAAATTTCATCATGATGAAGTGGCCGTGTGAATGGCAGTAAAGTTTTATTCGTTAGTTGAAGAATAGTTGAAAGGACAGTCAATTGGTAGAAAATTTTAAAATGGAAGTAAATTTTAAATGTTAGTTGAAACGGCAGTTGAAATGATAGTCGATTGGGCTATAAATTTAGGTATGATCCTTAACTTTTAGACAACCGTAATTTATAATTTTCATGTTGGGCCATAAATAAATTGCTCAAGGTCCTTTTAAGTCAACTGTTTTTTTTTCATCTTAAATATTCTTAAAGGATGTATAAGTTCTGGATTTTCTTTGAAGCAAGATTCGAAGTTATGCTTATCTTTAGATTTTAATTATGGGAGCACTAAGGTGTAACTATGTGTAGGATGCGACTTGTATGGATTAGTCGTTGCTGTGATCTACCTTTCCTGACAACTTATGTGATGGACTATTATTTTACAGCATTCCTCCATTACTTGTTTAGCAATGATGAATTGTTGCAGAATATAGTATTATTAATTTCAAGGTGCACTTGTTTAGCTTGTTGATACTTAACTCACAATTATATCATGTTTACATTGTCTGGGATTTCAATTTATTTAAATGACAGTGATATAATATGTTTAGTGTAGCAATATCATTGTTGGAAGGCTATCCTCTAATAGACTTAGTTTTACCGTTGATTGTGATACCAATGTTCATCCTAAGTAAAATACTTTGGTTATCTTTACATATTATTAAAAAGGATTTAAGATTTTATTGAAGGCGAGATTTCAAGTTAAAGTTATCATTAGATTCTAATGTCAAATATGTCAATTTTAATGTTAAATAAAACACCTTTTTAATTATTTTTAAAAACCTTTAAGATTTGGTTTTTTATTGGAGGTATGTAGTCAAAGTTATACCGTCATTAGATAATTCCTTCATTAGATTCCCTTACTGTAACAATTAGAGTATAAGTGTGTATAATATGCTACCTTATTTAAGATAACATAGTTTTCCAATATGGGCGTAAATAAAACATTTCAATGTCTAATTTATGTAAAAGACTATATTAAGGTCGACTTTAAATATTCTTGAAGGATTATGAATTTTTTATTTTTAAGTGGGGGAAAGTGTCTTGGACGATCTTGATGTTGTCATTAGTTGAGTCGGATTGGACTTGTTTTTTTGGGAGGGGATGTAGACACCTCCTTGTTCCTCAGAATAGTCGTCAGCCCTGAGACTTTAAATGGTAAAAATCGATGAGAACCTAGGCTTGAGCATTGCTTATGTGTCCTGGAGGTCCTAACCATTGCAGGGTAGGACGGGCGGGTAGTCAGTTTTATTTTTTTTGTCGATCAACTGTCATTCATTGATTTCACATGCTTGATGTGCATATTAGGTCGTTATGTTGTCATCGCAATTGCATGTGTCATGTTCGTCGTTGTGTTGCGACGCAGAGTATAATGTCTTTATTACCCTTGTACACATGCACACACAAAAAAAAAATGCACTTGTTATGAGAGGTTTGTTGTCGTATGAAACGAGAGGTTTGTTACAATTGAATCAAAGTAAAAAGTGACTAACCTCATTTCAGATGTCCAAATGCTCAACTCTTTGAGGAAGCAAAAAAATAATTTATGAAGAGGGGAGAGAAGTCCAGAGAAACTACAAAGATTATTCTCAGTAAAAAAGGTAAAAATTACAGAGATTATTCTCGTTCAAAACCCTAGATATATAATCTTAGAAATAAAATATCTCCTAAAAAATAAATAAACAAAGAAGTATTATTCCTATTCAAAACCCTAGATATATAATCTTAGAAATAAAATATATCCTTAAAAAAAAAGTATTATTAGCTTTGAAAACCCTAGATATATAATCTTAGAAAAAACAAAAAAAAGAGAAGTATTATTCCTGTAGAGATATAATTTCAAAACCCCCAAAATATAGTATACTCTTATACGGAGAAATATTACTTTAATATATTTATGTTTTAGTAAGTATTTATGTTTTAATAAAATATGTATTTTATATAAAATATTAATCAAAAATTTTCATATAACTTTTCATTTAATGTAACCTTTGTAGTGGCCTTCCTTACTTAAGAATTTTATTTACAAATTTGAAATAGAAATTTTTGATATTTTAAAATCATTAATATTAAATAACTAAAAAAACTAAAATTTGATATTACTTTAATATATTTTATGTTTTAATCAAATTTATATTTTATATAAATAATTAATCAAAACTTTTCATATAATATAACCTTTTAGTGGCCTTCCTATTTACAAATATTCCAAATTTGAAATTTCTCAAAAACATAGGTTGAAATATTAAGATTAAAACTTTAGTAAGAAATATTGTGTTTCAAGTTTCAATTCATCTCTGTTGTATTGTAATGGTTTTACATATAAATTTTCTTTTCGAGAAGAAAAAGATTTTGATAATGGTTATTAAGTAATTTAAAATTTTTAATATTAAATAATTAAAAAATTATTTAGTCAAATTTGAATTATTCTACTATATTTTTGTTTTAATAAACTCTATATTTTATATAAATTAACTAATTAAAGTTTTTCATATAATAGTAATGGTTTTATATATATATTTTTTTAGAGAAGAAAAAGATTTTGATAATGGTAGTTAAGTAATTTAAAATTTTTAATATTAAATAATTAAATAATTATTTAGTCAAATTTGAATTATTCTAATATATTTTTGTTTTAATAAATTCTATATTTTATATAAATTAATTAATTAAAGTTTTTGATATAATAGTAATAGTAAGAATCTATTTTTAAAGTCAAGTTCAAGTCAGATAAATTGGTGTACATTCCCTTGTTTGTGGGACAAGGAATCCTTTCCAACTTAGCTATTTCACTCCTAAACTCTATGAAGATATACATACTTACCCCTCTACAATTGTCCCAAGATCGAGTTTTCTCTCAAGAAAGGTTGAAATATTGAGCTTAAAACCCCAATAAGAAAAATTGTGTTTGAACTTTCAATTCATATCTATTATAATGGTCCTATATATAATTATTGTAATAATTATATATATAATTTTTTGTGAAGAAAGAGATTTTGGTAATAGTGTTGGTTAAACATTCTACTTTTGGGTTTTTTTTTGTTAGAATTATGCTATGTAAATCTTGACAAAATTGTTACTTTTTTCTATTTAAATTGCATAAATGAATTCAACATGTTGAAAAACCTTGGGGCACTGAGATTATACAAACTTAGTCACTCAAATTTGCAGATATAACCATTCCTCACCTGATTTCGAACAAAATCAAACAAAATAAAATACCAGAAAAGAGCCAAAAGATAGAACATTTAAACCAAGTTATTGGGAACTGTTATATCAAATCAAATATTAATATTAACTAATTAAAACATATTAAATAATCAAATTTGAAATTACTCTAATATATTTATATTTTAATCAACTCTATATTTATTATTTTATATAAAAATTAAGCAAAGTTTATATAATGTAACCATTGTAGTGGGAGTGGGAAGTGATGCCCTATTTATAAATATTCCAAATTTCTGCTTCCTCTCACATAGGTTGAAATATTAGGGTTGAAACTCTACTAAGAAAATATTGTGCTTGAAGTTTCAATTCATCTCTATTGTAATGGTCGTAATTTCCAAACTTCCAAAGGATCTTGTTAGAAAGTGCTTACTAAGAGTGCCTTACAACTCTCACAACAATCTCAAAGCCATGTGTCGAATTTGGGAGGCTATGCTGAGTGACTGACGTAGACACCCTACCCCAAGGGGTCCAACTGACCTCATGTCCCTACTGGAACACTTGCAACAAATAACACACAGGCCTTCAACAGAACCCTACTTGCACGAAGAGGTGTTGGACATAGGTCCTCTCCCAATACAACTGCGTGATATGACCGCGGGCCCAACTCTATCGGCACTTTGCACTTCGCAGTTTCAAGGATGTTGAGGTGATGCGACTCAAAACCTCCACCTTTGAAACCCCTAAACCCACTTAGGATCTAGCAAAGGCTAGGCCCCCCTTCAACAAAATTGACATGAACCTCCGTTGAGAACTAGGTCCCAACCTTTAAATTTCTCCCAAGATTTTGTAATTTAGGAAATCTGCGAACAATGCTTCACCTTTCCTTTCAAAACCCTGACTCCTGAAAGCCGGTGACCTATATCCAACAATTCATATCTGCCACAAGATGAAGGGTCTGGTTGTTTGTCGATGTTCTCCTTTTTGGTGATTCAAAAATGATGTGTGCGTCTTTTATCTGGTGCCAAATTTCATGAACCATTTGTGCCCTGATCAACGGTTCACAGAGCATGTTAATCAATGGCTCAGATCTAACCCTGATTTCATGTATCGGGGTTTTGAAAGACACGGCTCGACCTTGCTCCCAAATACAACGAATCTCGAACTCCTGAAACTCAACAGGTGGCCTTGATCCCACTAGATCAAGGAATCAGATATCTTGTGAGTATTACCCACCATATGAACCTTCGTTGAACCTCCTCGCAGCTTATCACCCACCAAATGAAACTTCGATGAACCTGTAGTAATTCTTCCAGACGTCAACCCTTCTGAACTTAGAGTTTGTGTGACTCTAATCTCCACCTCCCTTCGAGCTATTCAAAGTTTCTAACCCTCCTGATCTTAGATTTCTTTGTTGGATTCCAGATTCAAAGAATCCCTGCGCTCACACTTAGCACGGCTCTTTGATAGCCTCTAGTTATCCATGATGTTAACTCTGTGCACTCCTCGCAACAGAGATTCTACAACCACTTTGTGGGATTGAATAATTACAATTCCTTCCTCAGCCCGTGCACTCCATGCACGGCTCTGTGCCTCAGCCACACCTCTACTGATATAAGCCAACGTTACCCCTCCTAAGCTTTCTGAGATAAAACTCAGAACTATGTCACACACTCTATGTGGACCTTTCACTGCACTCCTTGCAGGAATTCTCAGGGAGAGAAACAATTGAAACTTATACTTCTACTCTCACAGACTTCATATATTCACCATGAAATCACAAGCATACACATAGCATTGAAACAAATGCATAACAGAGAAATATAAGCAAATTGTAACATACCCTTCAAAATATACAAACAGTATTCATCACACATCATGAAAATTGGATCAAATCATTCTTATATTAATCTAGTTCTTTTGTACATGGTTCAATAGCAACAGTTATTCTTCATACAATCTCCAATTTTCTATTCTTCTCTGCTCTCCTAATCTTCTACATCAAATTACAATAATATCTAAGGATTACAAACGAGAGAGTCTTCTTTAGTTTTTCCCTCTCTCTTCTCTAAGATATAATATTAGAATTAAAAGCCACCTATTAAACATAAATTACAATAAATGCCTCCTTAACTGACAGATGAGAGCAATTCTCATAATCTGTATTACAATCCCCCAAAACATAAATGCAAATACGTCCTTCCAAATTTTTTCATTAATGTTTTCTCTTTCAAACTTGAAACATCCTCAAAATGTGTGTTGGTGCATTTCCATATTTTCTCAGCCTTGTGCTTTCTTTGCTAGCTCACTTACGATGCTTCTGCATCATACTCCCCTGCTAGAAAAAAAAAATAATGGGCTCGTGTCCATGAGCTCCTGCACCATCTATCCATGTTTCTAGATGTTCGCTTCACTTTCCCAATTGGAATCTTCAATCGGGTGTCCCTTCCATCTCACCAAGTATTCAAAATATGTTTTTTTGGGTCTTTTTACCAATTCTCTGATCAATAATCTTTTCCAACTGTGGCTTTTCAACTACAAGCATCTGTTTAACCCATTGTACTTCCTTATGATTCTATGATCTATCTAATCCATCTACTCTGTAAGGATATAGATCTACTATATTGAATATGGGTAATATTCCTACCCCATCTGGTAATTGAATTTCGTAATCATTTGCCTCAAACTTTAGAAAAATCTTACATGGTCCAATTTTCTTCATTTTCAACTTATTGTAGGTTCCCCTTGGGAATATTTCTTTTCTGAGATGCGCCAGAACCAAATCACCTACTTCAAATTGAAGTTCTCTTCTATGCTGATCTATTTTGTGCTTATATTCCTGGCTATAATTCTGCAACCGCTCTCTGATTTTACTGTGGAGCTTGTGCATTCCTCTTGCAAAATCTTCAGTGCTAGCACTCCGGAATTCATTTTTCTTTAACTCTTTCAAATCAGAGACTCCTCTTGGTTGCATGCCATATACTATCTAAAATGGGTTATGTCCTATAGTCCTATTGGATGAATCGTTATATGCAAATTCCTCCTGTGGCAGAAACTGATCCCACTGGCTGTGGTGTTCAGCTACCAAACTCCTCAATAAGTCCCCCAAACTCCTATTCACTACCTCAGTTTTTCCATCCATCTGAGGATGATATGATGAGATAAAAGATAAATTCGTCCCCAATTTCTTCCATAGGGTCCTCCAGAAGTGACAAACAAATTTGGTATCTCGATTTGAAATGATACTCTTGGGTAAGTCGTGAAGTCTAACAACTTCTTTGAAAAATAGATTTTCAATGTGAGTGGCATCATTATTTTCTGACATGGTATGAAATGTTCCATTTTTGAAAATCTATCGACTACCACAAATATGGAGTCACAACCCCTATGTGTCCTCGACAGTCCCAACATAAAATCCATGCTTACCACATCCCAGGGCCTCTCTGGTACTGGCAACGGTTGATACAACCTTGTATTTTGTCTTTTCCCCTTTGCATGCTGACAAATTCTGCATTTGTTCATGAATTTATTGACATCCATCCTCATGCCTAGACAATAGTATGAGGCATTCAGTTTTGTAAAAGTCTTATCATGGCCAAAATGTCTAGCCAATCCCCCAGTATGTTTTTCCTTCAAGAGGTTCTCTCTCATAGAGCATTTCGGTATACACAACTGGTTTCCCCTGAACAACAGTCCATCCTGAACCAAGTATTCATCCCATTGGCTTCTGTCTCTAAGAACTAGATTCTCACATGCTTCATAGGCTTCTTTAAAATCTGCATCATCTCTGTACATCTCCTTCAGATTGTCAAAACCTAAAGTTTTCACTCTGAACTCCTGTAGAATCAAACATTTTCTGTTCAATGCATTAGCAACCTTGTTAGCAGTTCCAGAAATATGCCTTATAAGAAAAGTAAAATTCTGCTTATACTCAACCCATTTTTCATGCTTCTGGTTCAATTTCTGTTGTCGAGTTATGAATTGTAAAGCATGGTTATTGCTATACAAGACAAACTCCTTTGGAACTAAGTAATGCCTCCACTTCTTCAACGCCTGTATGACTTCATATAAATCTTTATCATATGTGGAATATTTCATCTTGGTCTCGTTCAGATTCTCACTGAAGTATGCAATCGACTTGTTGTCTTGACTTAAGACAGCTCCAATCACAAATCCACTTGTGTCGCACCTTACCTGAAACGTTTTGCTGAAATCTGGCAGAATAAGAATTGGTTTTTCAGTTATCTTATCTTTCGTCAACTTGAAACTTTTCTCTGCTTCTTCTTTCCAATGAAAACATTTATGTCTTTTCTTGACTGTGTCCATCATTGGTGCACATATCCCACTGAAATTCCTAATGAACTTCCTGTAACAACTAGTCAATCCATGGAAGCTTCTGACTTCAAATATACTCCTTGGTGATGTACAGTCTTTGATTGCTCTTACCTTTTCTGGATCCATCTTTAACTCATTCGCAGAGATCATGAAACCTAAGTAAATGAGTTTCGTCTTCATGAAAGACAAATTTCTCAGATTTATCAACAATTTCTCTTGCTGTAACCTCTTCATTACTGCAACTAAATGATTTAGATGTTCTCCTTCAGTCTTATTGAAGATCCATATATCATCAATATACATGATTACAAACTTCCCAATAAAATCTTTCAAGACATCATTCATCAATCTCATAAAAGTACTGGGTGCATTTGTCAAACCAAACAACATGACAAGCCATTCATACAGTCCTTCATTCGTTTTGAATGTTGTCTTTTGTTCATCACCTTCCCTCATTCTAATCTAGTGATATCCACTTTTCAAATCAACTTTTGAAAAAATCTTTGCTCCACTCAAGAAATCCATTAAGTCATCCATCCTAGGTAAAGGAAATTTATACTTGATGGTAATCTTATTTATAGCTCTCGAGTCTGTACACATTCTCCAGCCACCATCTTTCTTATGAATTAACACTGTAGGAACAACGCATGGACTCAAGCTTTCTCTAATCAACCCTTTATCCATCAAATCTTGAACTTGCTTCTTGACCTCTTCATTCTCCTGCGATGTCAATCTGTACGCTACTTTGTTTGGTAAAATTGCTCCTGGTATAAGGTCAATGTGATGACTTATTCTCTTGATGGGTAGCAATGAACAAGGTAATTCGCCCACCACTATATCAGTGAAATTCTCTAGCAGTTTCTGAATTTCCTCAGGTAGGTCATCCGTCGAAGTACTGGTCAGGATGAATCTAGGTTTTCTAACCACAACAAACTACATTTCTTCATCTTTCTTGACTTCATCAAGAAGTTCCATCCCACCCATGAGAAGTATATTATTTCTCATCTATGTTTTTACCTCCTTGTCTTTAATTGGCAACAACATATGCATCTTACCATTCTTTTCCAATGTGTAAGTGTTCTTCCTCACATCATGAACAACATTCTTGTCATATTGCCATGGTCTCCCCAACAAAAGATGACAGACATCCATAGGAATAACATCACATAAAATTTCATCCTTATATCCCCCCTATCTTAAATTCAACTAAACATTGTTTAGTGACAGTTACCTGAAGTCCCTTTTGTAACCTCGAGACTTTGTATGGGCTCGAATGTGCAACAGTCTCCAATTCCAACTTCTCCACCATTTCTGTGGATACTAAATTATCCGTGCTTTCACTGTCCACTATTACCTTGCATACCTTTTCCTTGGTCTTACAAGTAGTCATAAATAAATTGTTCCTCTGGACTGTATTTTCTATCTCTTTCTCTGGTTTCAAGAGAATTTTCCTCATCATTAGTGACCTTCCACCTTCTACATATTCTGCCTCAACATTTATCCCTTGTGCTTCTGAAATGTGAGCTTCGCCTCCGTCTCTTTTTATATCGGGGAATTCAAAAGACTTGTGTCCGATTTTTCCACAGACAAAACACTTTATCTCACCTCCTCTGCCTCTTCCTCTTCCTCTTCCTCATGGAAAAATGTTCCTTTCGACATATTTCCTTCCTTGTGAACTTCGTCCTCTTTCAGGGTGAGTATGAGGTTTCTTTTCTTCTTCCTTCGGCTATTGTACTTTGTCCTAGGAAATTGCTTTTCCTATGTTATGGATTCTACCTTTGCCTCTTTGTCCTTTCTTTCAGGCCAACTTCTCTTCATCCTATAGAGAAATATGATAAGAATCTTCCACATTTATAATCATCACCATACCCATCTCATCCTGAATGTCATATCTCAGACAATTCATGTATCTGGCGACCTTCTCATGATCACTTTCTCGATGACCTTCTCTAATTTTTATCCTGTAGAAATCCTTAGTGTATTCCTTCTCTTTCATCCCCTTCTGTCTCAAATTTTGTATTCTTCAAAATAGATTGATTTTGTAATCTTTGAGTATAAATTTGGCCTTCATCTTTGCAACCATTCTATCCCATCTTTTGATTTTTTTCTTACCCTTGCAACGCCTGTCAGCCTGCATTTCATCCAACCACAGTGTTGCATGCCTTTTAAGTCTAGTGACAACATGTTTCACTTTCTTATCTTCCTCGACATCCTCATAGTCGAAGTATTTATCCAGAGCTCTAAACCAATCTAGCATCTCCTCAATGTATAAGTTTCCTTCATACATCAGAATGTTCATCTTTCCCTTGGCACCTATTCTTGCAACAACTCTGAATAGACGTTCTTCTGCAACATATTCAATTGCAAATTCTTCTTCGTCGAGCCTTGCTTCATTTTCATTCTCGGACTCACTAACATCTCCAACATCAATTGTTCGTTTTTGTGTTGTCTCCATAGCATCTAGTCGAGCATGGAGTTCTATAATCTCCCTCTCCATAGTTGGACTGGGCATTGGTCTATCATGATGTCTTCTAGGTGGCATTGTTCAAATATGTTCCTCGCAGAATTCAAATAACACCTTGCCTTATGTCTCCTCTCACTTACAGAAAAAAATATTGTAGGCTCTGATACCAGTGACGCAGACCCTCTACCCCAAGGGGTCCGGATAACCTCCCAGTCACAGATCTCCTACTCTCCTTGAGTTGAAGTGGCCCTCAGGTCCCTGCTGGAACCCTTGCAACAAATAACACACGAGCCTTCAACAGAACCCCACTTGCACGAAGAGGTCCTAGGCATAGGTCCTCTCCCAATACATCCACGGGATATGACCACGGGCCCAACTCTATCATCACTTTGTACTTCGCAATTTCAGGGATGTTGAGGTGAAGCGAATCAACGCCTCCACCTTTGAAACCCTGAAACCCGATTAGGACCTAGCAAAGACTAGCCCCCCCTTCAATGAAATTGGCGTGACCCTCCACTGAGAACTGGGTCTCAACCTTTAAATTTATCCCGGGATTTTACAATTCGGAAAATATGTGAATAGTGCTTCCCATTTCCTTTCAAAGACCTAACTCCTGAAATTCGGTGACCCAGATCCAATGAACCAGATCTGCCACAAACCAATGAATCTGGTTGTTTGTCAGCGTTCTCCTTTTCGGGGATTCAAAAAAAATGTGTGCGCCTTTTATCCGGTGCCAAATTTCCCGAACCGTATGTTCCCTGATCAACGGTTCACAGAGCACGTTAATCAATGGCTCAGATCTAACCCTGATTTCAAATATCAGAGTTTTGAAAGACATGGCTCAACCTTGCTCCCCAATACAATGAATCTCAAACTCCCAAAACTCAATGGATGGACATGATCCCACTGGATCAACGACTCAAATCTCTTGTGATTATTACCCAATGGATGAACCTTCCCCGAACCTCCTCGCAGCTTATCATGATCGAATGACTCTCGTGTTTTCGGCACTCTTCCTTGGAAGTGCTCCATAGTTCACTTGAGTTTCGATGAACCTTTGGTAGTTCTTCTAGATGTCAACCTGTCTAAGCTTATATTTCGTGCGACTCTAATCTCCACCTCCCTTCGAGCTATTCGAAGGTTCTAACCCTCCTAATCTTAGATTTCTTTGATGGCTTCCGTATTCAAATAATCTCTGTGCGTACACTTAGCATGGCTCCATGATAACCTCCAGTTATCCACGATGTTAACTTTGTGCACTCCTCGCAACATAGATTCTCCAACCACTCTGTGCGATTGAAGAATTTCAATTCCTTCCTCAGCCTGCACACTCCTTGCACTGCTTTGGGCCTCAACCACACCTCTGCTGATATAATCCAATGCTACCCCTCCGGATCTTTCTAAGATAAAAATCAAAACTCTGTCACGCACTCTATGCGGACCTTTCACTGTAAGCCTTGCAGGAATTCTCAGGGAGAGAAATAATTGAAACTTATACTTCTACTCTCACAGACTTCATAAAATCACCATGAAATCACAATCATACACATAGAATTGAAACAAATGCATAACAGAGAAATATAAGCATATTGTAACATACCATTCAAAAGATACAAACAGTATTCATTACACACCATGAAAATTGGATCAAATCATTCTTATATTAATCCGGTGCTTCTGTACATGGTTCATTAGCAACAGTTATTCTTAATACAATCTCCAATTTTCTATTCTTCTCTACTCTTCTAATCTTCTACATCAAATTACAATAATATCTAAGGATTACAAACAAGAGAGTCTTCTTGATTTTTTCCCTCTCTCTTCTCTAAGCTATCTTATTAGAATTAAAAGCCACCTACTAAACATAAATTACAATAAATGCCTCCTTAACCGATAGATGAGAGCAATGCTCATAATCTGTATTACAATCCCCAAAAACATAAATGCAAATACATCCTTCCATATTTTTTCATTAATTCTTTCTCTTTCAAATTTGAAACGTCCTCAAAATGTATGCTGGTGCATTTTCATTTTTTCTCACCCTTGTTCTTGCTTTGTTGGCTCGCTTACGATACTCCTGCATCATGCTCCCTTTCTAGAAAAAAAATTCATGGGCTCATGTCCATGAGCTCCTACACCATCTGTCCATGTTTTTGGATGTTTGCTTCACTTTCCCAACTGGTATCTTCAATCAGTTGTCCCTTCCATTTCACCAAGCATTCAAAATATGGTTTTATCCAAGTCTTTTTACCAATTCTCTTATCAATAATATTTTCCATCCTTGGATTTTCAGCTACATGCATCTTTTAACCCATTAGAATTCCTTATGATCCTATGATCTCTTTGTTTCATCTACTCTATAAGGATATAGATCTTCTATATTGAATATGGGTGATATTCCTACCCCATCTAGTAATTCGATTTCGTAAGCATTTGCCTCAAACTTTCACAAAATCTTACATGGTTCAATTTTCTTCATTTTCAGCTTATTGTAGGTTCCCCTTGGGAATCTTTCTTTTATGATATGCGCCGGAACCAAATCACCTACTTTAAATTGAAGTTCTCTTCTATGCTAATCTGTTATGTGCTTATATTCCTATCTAGAATTTTGCAACCACTCTCTAATTTTACTATGCAGCTCCTAGATTCCTGCTGCAAAATATTCAGTGCTAGCACTCTGGAATTCATTCTTCTCTAAGTATTTGAAACCAGAGACTCCTCTTAGCTGCATTCCATATACTATCTGAAATGGGCTCTGTCTTGTACTCCTATTGGGTGAATCGTTATATGAAAATTTTACCTATGGCAGAACCTGATCCCACTGGCTATGGTGTTCGGCTACCAAACTCCTCAATAAGTCCCCCAAACTCCTATGCACTACCTCAGTTTGTCCATTCGTCTAAGGATGATATGCTGAGCTAAAAGATAAATTTGTCCCCAATTTCTTCCATAGGGTCCTCCAGAACTGACCAACAAATTTGGTATCTTGATCTGAAAGATACTCTTGGGTAAGCCATGAAGTCTAGCAACATCTTTGAAAAATGAATTTGCAATGTGAGTTGCATCATTGGTTTTCTGACATGGTATGAAATATGCCATTTTTGAAAATCTATCGAATACCACAAATATGGAGTCACAACCCCTATGTGTCCTCGGTAGTCCCAACACAAAATCCATTCTCACCACATCCCATGACCTCTCTGGTACTAGAAACAGTTGATACAAACATGTATTCTGTCTTTTCCCCTTTGCATGCTGACAAATTCTACATCTGTTCACGAATTTCTTGACATATGTCCTCATCCCTAGCCAATAGTATGAGCCATTCAGTTGTGCAAAAGTCTTATCATGGCCGAAATGTCCAACCAATCCCCCACTATGTTTTTCCTTCAAGAGGTTCTCTCTCATAGAGCATTGTGGTATACACAACTGGTTTCCCCTGAACAACAATCCATCTTGAACCAAGTATTCAGCCCATTGGGTTCTGTCTATGATAAATTGATTCTCACATGCTTCATAGGCTTCTTTAAAATTTGCATCATCTTTGTACATCTCCTTGAGATTGTAAAAACCTAAAGTTTTCACTCTAAACTCCTATAGAATCAAACATTTTCTACTCAATGCATCAACAATCTTGTTAGCAGTTCCAGAAATAAAATTATGCATATATTCAAACCCATTTTTCATGCTTTTGGTTCAATTTCTCTTGTTGAGTTACGAATTGTAAAGCATGGTTATCGCTATACAAGACAAACTCCTTTGGAACCAATTAATGCCTCCACTTCTTCAACATATGTATGACTGCATAGAAATCTTTATCATATATGGAATATTTCATCTTGGTCTCGTTCAGCTTCTCACTGAAGTATGCAATCAGCTTGTTGTCTTGACTTAAGACCGCTCCAATCGCAAATCCACTTTTGTTACACCTTACCTAAAATGTTTTTTTGAAATCTGGTTGAATCAGAACTAGCTGTTTAGTTATCTTATATTTCAACAACTTGAAACTTTTCTCTGCTTCTTCTGTCCAATGAAAATATTTGTCTCTTTTCTTGATTGTGTCCATCATTGGTGCATATATCTGTTGGGTATGTGTTATATTCTTTGTACAAGTAGTAGTGTCTGAGCGCCTGCTCCGGGCGTGCAGGGGGGTTAGAGGGGGGGTGCAGAGGGGCAGAGCCCCCGAAATTTTTTTTTTCAGGCCGACATATTTTCGTCGGGCCGACATATTACCGGGACGACATATTTCCAGGACCACATGATATTAGGTGGTTTTTCGGCACATGGTTTTTTGCCGATGGTTTTCTATTTCCGGTTAAGGAATCAGGGTTTTGGACTAATCCAGGTCATTGGGTTAGGGTTTTGGATGTCGCTGGCTCCTATATGTATATTGTATTGTAAACAATGTAACACAATGTATGAATATAATATATGTTGGTTTTCCCAGTTTGGGTTTCCAGGTGA
This sequence comes from Picea engelmannii, assembly GCA_009831015.1. NCBI lineage: Eukaryota > Viridiplantae > Streptophyta > Pinopsida > Pinales > Pinaceae > Picea > Picea engelmannii. Next base: position 260,819 of record ML799961.1, on the reverse strand, counting down.
AAAATCTCTGTGTAATGTTTGTATTTACCATTGTATCTTTTCTGTTCTTTTCTGAATATCAGTTTGCAATAGATATTGTACAAGGTTAGAATTTATATTTGGTATCAGAGCTTTATTGGCTTCAGGGGGATGCCTTTGTCGTCAAGGGTTTGTCTCGGGACTGTGATAAGCCTTGTTACAGTGGGAGATCTACGGTATTATTTTTCAGGTGAAAAGAAATGGAAATAAATTCGAAGATGGAGATCGAGAAGTTTAATGGGAAAATATTTGAGCTGTGGAAGCTTAAGATGGAACATCTTTTGGTGGACAAAGATCAGTGGATCGTGGTAGATCCAGGTACGACACCTACAGGAACTTCTGTAGATGACTGGAAAAAGACAAATTGGAAGGCAAAGAGCACAATTCGACTGTGTCTCTCTGATTCAGTATTACTAAATGTGTCAGAGGAAGCTATAGCCAAAGATTTATGGGAAAAGTTGGGGAAGTTGTATTAGTCTAAGTCCCTGGTAAATAAACTATTCCTGAGAAAGAAGCTGTATAACTTGAGGATGAGAGATGGAGACTTGGTGGCAGAGCATTTGAATGCCTTCAATACTG
>ML799961.1:238396-256270 GCA_009831015.1 Picea engelmannii | reverse complement strand
TGTATGAATATAATATATGTTGGTTTTCCCGGTTTGGGTTTCCAGGTGAAAAATCTCTGTGTAATGTTTGTATTTTCCATTGTATCTTTTCTGTTCTTTTCTGAATATCAGTTTGCAGTAGATATTGTACAAGGTTAGAATTTGCAATATCCCACTGAAATATCTGATGAACTTCCTGTAAAAACTAGCCAATCCATGGAAGCTTATGACTTCAAAGATACTCCTTGGTGATGGCCAATCTTTGATTGCTCTTACCTTTTCCAGATCCATCTTTAACTCATTCGCAGAGATCACGAAACCTAAGTACATGAGTTTCGTCTTCATGAAAGACAACTTTCTCAGATTTATCAACAATTTCTCTTGCTGTAACCTCTTCATTTCTACAGCTAAATGCTTCAAATGTTCTCCTGCAGTCTTACTGAAGATCAATATATCATCAAGATACACGGTTATAAACTTCCCAATAAAATCTTTCAAGACTTCGTTCATCAATATCATAAAAGTACTGGATGCATTCATCAAACCAAATGGCATGACAAGCCATTCATACAGTCCTTCATTTGTTTTGAATGTTGTCTTCCATTCATCACCTTCCCTCATTCTAATCTAGTCATATCCATTTTTCAAATCAAATTTTGAAAAAAAAAATTGCTCCACTCAAGCAATCCACTAAGTCATCCATCCCGGGTAATGGAAATTTATACTTGATGGTAATCTTATTTATATCTCTTGAGTCTGTACACATTCTCCAGCCACCATCTTTCTTTGGACTTAACACTATAGGTACAGCACATGAACTCAAGCTTTCTCTAATCAGCCCTTTATCCATCAAATCTTGAACTTGCTTCTTGACCTCTTCATTCTCTTTTGGCATCAATCTGTACGCTTCTTTGTTTGGTAAACTCGTTCCCGATATAATATCAATGTGATGAATTATGCTCCTGATGTGCGGAAACGAACAAGGTAATTCATCCACCATTATATCAACGGAATTCTCTAGCAGTTCCTGAATTTCCTCAGGTAGGTCATTCATCGAAGTACTGGTCAGGATGAATCTAATTTTTCTAACCACAACAAACTGCATTCCTTCATATTTCTTGACTTCATCACAAAGTTCCTTCCCTCTCATGAGAAGTATAATATTGCTCGTCTATGTTTTTACCTCCTTGTCTTTAATTGGAAATAACATATGTGTCCTACCATTCTTCTCCAAGGTGTAAATGTTCTTCCTCCCATCATGAAAAACATTCATATCATATTGTCACGGTCTCCCCAACAAAAGATGACAGACATCCATGGAAATAACATCACATAAAATTTCATCCTTATATCCCCCTATCTTAAATTCAACTAAACATTGTTTAGTGACAGTTACCTGATGTCCCTTTTGTAACCATGAGACTTTGTATGGGCTCGGATGTGCAACAGTCTCCAATTCCAACTTCTCCACTATTTATGTGGATGTTAAATTATCTATGCTTCCACTGTCCACTATAACCTTGCATACCCTATCCTTGGTCTTGCAAGAAGTCCTAGATAAATTGTTCCTCTCGACTGGATTCTCTATCTCTTTCTCTGGATTCAAGAGAATTTTCCTCATCATTGGTGACCTTCCACCTTCTGCATCTTCTGCCTCAACATTTCTCCCTTGTGCTTTTAAAATGTAAGCTTTGCCTCCGTCTCTTTTTCTATCGGGGCATTCAAAAGACTTGTGTCCAATTTTTCCATAGACAAAACACTTTACCTCACCTCCTTTTCCTCTTGCTCGCAGAAAAGTGTTCCTGTCGACATATTGCCTTCCTTGTGAACTTCCTCCTCTTTCAGGGTGAGTATGAGGTTTATTTTCTTCTTCCTTCAGCTTCTCTACTCTATCTTGGGCAATTGCTTTGCCTCCGTTCTGGCTTCTACCTCTGCCTCTTTGTCCTTGCTTTTAGGCCAAGTTCTCTTCATCCTTCAAATCAATCTGATAAGCATATTCCACATTTCTAATCATCACCATGCTCATCTCATCCTGAATGTCATATCTCAGACCATTCATGTATCTGGAAACCTTCTCCTCATCACTTTCTCGATGACCCGCTCTAATGTTTATCCTATAGAACTCCTCAGTGTATTCCTTCACTATCATCCACTTTTGTCTCAAATTTTTCATTCTTCGAAACAAATTGATTTGGTAATCTCTGGGTATAAATTTGGTCTTTATCTTTGCAACCATTCTATCCCAGCTTTTGATTTTTTTCTTGCCCTTGCAATGCCTGCCAACCTGTAGTTCATCCCATCACAGTGATGCATTCCCTTTAAGTCTAGTGACAACATGTTTCACTTTCTTATCTTCCTCGACATCCTCATGGTCGAAGTATTTATCCAGATCTCTAAACCAATCTAGTAGCTCCTCAATGTCTAAGTTTCCTTCATACATCAGAATGTTCATCTTCGCTTTGGTACCTATTCTTGCAACAGCTCTGAATAAACATTCTTCTGCAACATCTTCAACTCCAACTTCTTCTTCGTCGGGCCTTGCTTTGTTTTCATTCTTAGATTCACTGACATCTCCAACATCAACTATCTGTTTGTTACATTGTCTCCATAGCATCTAGTCGAGCACAGAGTTCTCTCATCTCCCTCTCCACAGCTAGATCGAGCATTGGTCTATCATGACGTCTTTTGTGTGGCATTGTTCAAATTTGTTCCTCGCAGAATTCAAATGACACCTTGCCTTCTGTCTCCTCTCACCTACAGAAACAAATATTGTAGGCTCTGATACCACCTGACGCAGACCCCCTACTCCAAGGGGTCTGAATGACCTCGTGGTCACAAATCTCCTATTCTCCTTGAGCCGAAGAGGCCCTCAGGTCCCTGTTGGAACCCTTACAACAAATAATCCACGGGCCTTCAACAGAACCCTGCATGCATGAAGAGATGCTAGGCACAGGTCCTCTCCCAATACAACTGCACGATATGACCCCGGGCCCAACTCTATTGGCACTTCGCACTTCGTAGTTTTGAGGATGTTAAGGTGAAGCGACTCAACACCTCCACCTTTGAAACCCCGAAACTCGATTAGTACCTAGCAAAGGCTAGCCCCCCCTTCAAAGAAATTGATGTGACCCTCCGCTGAGAACTGGGTCTCAACCTTTAAATTTCTCCCGGGATTTCACAATTCAGGAAATCTGCGAACAATGCTTCCCCTTTCCTTTCAAAACCCCGACTCCCAAATGCTAGTGATCCAGATCCAATGATCCAGATCTGCCACAACCCGATGAATCTAGCTATTTATCAGCGTTCTCCTTTTCGGGGATTCGAAAACGATGTGTGCGCCTTTTCTTCGGTGCCAAATTTCTCGAACCGTACACACCCTGATCAACGGTTCATAGAGCACGTTAATCAATGGCTCGGATCTAACCCTAATTTTGCGTATCGGGGTTTTGAAAGACACGGCTCAACCTTGCTCCCCAATACAACGAATCCCGAACTCCTGAAACTGAACGGGCAGCGCTGAACCCATTGGATCAACAACTCAGATTTCATGTGAGTATTACCCACTGGATGAGCCTTCGTTGAACCTCCTCGCAACTTATCATGATCGGACAACTCTCGTGTTTTCGACACTCTTCCTTGGAAGTGCTCCACCGTTCACTCAAGTTTTGATGAACCTTTGGTAATTCTTCCAAACGTCAACCCGTCTGAACCTAGAGTTTGCATGACTTTAATCTCCACCTCCCTTCGAGCTATTCGAAGGTTCTAACCCTCATGAGCTTAGATTTCTTTGTTGGCTTCCGGATTCAAAGAATCCCTGCACGCACACTTATCACGGCTCTACGATAACGTCAAGTTATCCACGATGTTAACTCTATACGCTCCTCGCAACAGAGATTCTTCAACCACTCTGTGGGATTGAAGAATTTCAATTCCTTCCTCAGCCTACACACTCCTTGCATGACTCTGTGCCTCAGCCAGACCTCTACTGATGTAAACCAACATTACCCCTCCTGATCTTTCTGAGATAAAACTCAGAACTCTGTCACGCACTCTATGCGGACCTTTAACTGCACTCCTTGCAGGAATTCTCATGGAGAGAAACAATTGAAACATATACTTCTACTCTCACAGACTTCATATATTCACCATTAAATCGCAAGCATACACATAGCATTGAAACAAATGCATAACAAAGAAATATAGGCAAACTGTAACATACCATTCAAAAGATACAAACAATATTCTTCGCACACCATGAAAATTGGATCAAATCATTCTTATATTTATCCAATGCTTTTGTACATGGTTCAATAGCAACGGCTATTCTTCATACAACCTCCAATTTTCTATTCTTCTGTGCTCTCCTAATCTTCTATATCAAATTACAATAATATCTAAGGATTACAAACGAGATTCTTCTTAAGTTTTCCCTTTCTCTTCTCTAAGCTATCTTATCAGAATTAAAAGCCACCACCTACTAAACATAAATTACAATAAATGCGTCCTTAACCAACAGATGAGAGCAATGCTCATAATCTGTATTACAATACCCCAAAACATAAATGCAAATAGATTCTTCCAGATTTTTTCATTAATGCTTTCTTTTTCAAATTTAAAACGTCCTCAAAATGTGGACTGGTGCATTTCCAGCTTTTCTCACCCTTGAGCTTGCTTGCCTCGCTTACGATGCTCCTGCATCAGTGACCCCGAGTTTTATGCTGACAGAAAGATCTCTGGGACGAGCGATCAATTTATATGTTTGCTTCAAAGAAAAATAGATACCAACGACTATGGAATAACAGTATATGACCCTGTAAAGGGCACCTCGGAAAATCTACCCGAGATTGATGATCCCCACTGTCCTGGAAATCCAATTTCCTGTGAGTGTGTTTGTCTGAATCGGAAATTCGTTCTCATAGGCGGATTGCATCCGCGCACCGGGAGAGAAACGAGGAATATTTACATCTATGAGTGTCCGCCAGATGGAGCCGCGGAGCTGACATTCCCAACCTTCGCTACTTATTTGCCTACGCCGCCTCTTCTTCTACGGGACGTATCTACTTTGCCGGTGTGCACGACGGGCATGGTAACTCTCTGGCGACTGCTGAAGCTTATGACGTGGGGGAGGATAAGTGGGAAGTTCTGCCCCCTATGACCCAAGAACGCGACGAATGTCGCGGTGTTTTCACGGAAGGAAAATTCATGGTAATAAGCGGACTTGGAATGGATCCAGCGCAGAATCAAGAGGACAGAAGTACAGATATTTTCGATCCTAAGGCCGGAATCTGGACAAGGTTGGAAAATATTTTTAAGTAAAGCAATCGGAGATGTGGTGAGAATTAAAGCTGGGCTAATTTTGATATAATCAGTTCAATCGACTTTACATAAACAGTGACTAATAAAAAAGTTTTTTGAATTCGTGTTTCTTAAATGTTGTAGTAACTTCGGAACTAGTTCCGGGATCAAATGGCTGAATAATAAATAATATTTAAATATTATTTGGGAACATTAAATAAGATAATATAAAAGTTTGAATAATAAATAATATTTAAATATTTGGGAACATTTAATAAAATAATATAAAAGTTTGATGAGGAAGGGAAGTATGCTTTATTTATTTTCATAAATTCATTTTAACTTCATTAATTTAATTGATGAATAATAAATTAATATCAATTTTAAATTTATCTATTTTTTTAAATATAATACAATTAAAGATTAATGATAATGTGTTAATTTTGTACATCGAGTTCATCTCCAAAATCATCCATGGTTCACACTTCAAGTCCGTCCTTAGCCCCATCTCATTCTTATCCCTCTCGTGTGAAAACAGATGTCAACAAAATTGCAGACTATCTTATCAAAGAGGGAGTGGATTTAAAGAAAGAGCTTGTAAGAACTCAAATTGACTAATTTTATTATAGTTTTTAAATTAAATTAAATTAATTATTAAAATATATTAATGAGTTTTTTATTATTTTATTATTAAAAGGTGGGTGAAGTCATTAATGGGGGGTAAGGTTGTTGGGGAATTAATGGAGGGATAAGGATGTTGGGGAATTAATGAGGGAGATTTGAGAGAGGAGAATAAGGAAGAAGGGAGGACTTGGAAGAGGGATTTCATTTTCTATTTTAGGATTTCTGAATTTCTAAAAGATAGAGGAGGAGAAAATTGGAAGAATTGTTTTGGGGAACTCTCACAGGGTACTGTTGTTGTTGGGAATTTTGGGCTCGGGGCCCAGAAAACTGCAAGAATTCCTGGAGCTAAGGAGTCAAAGAGGTTGTTCCTAGTTGGCTGGGAGCTTAATATTCAGTCTGAGAAAAAATAAGAACATGATCAGACAGAAAATGGACTAGATAAACCAACCTGCAGGTGGAGGTATGTATTATGTTGTTATTATCATTATTGTGTTGTTGTTGCTGATATTTTTATGTTGTTATCATTATCATGTTGTTACTGTTTATTCTTGGTTTATTTCAAGTATAAGAAAATCATGAAAGAAATTCTAAACGAAATTTTAGTCATTTAAGTAGGAGATTTTATAAAACTTTTAATTAGTTTGAGTCCTGAAAATAACCAGGCTCTACATATGGTATCAGAGCCAGGTTTCAAAACTGAAACCCGAGCTTGACCACCCACATCACTGAGATTTTGTCTTTGTGCCAACATGGTCTGCAACCTCTTCATCTGCAATCTGAATTGGGTTGTTACAGTTAGAAATTTCGAAAAAGGGTTGTTTTTGGTTATATGATATATGATATTTGGACTGGGAAATCCCAACTTAGGTCCAAGATCAATGGTTTGAATTCATTGAAACTCCAACTTAATATTTGGGGAGGAAGTAATAAACCAGTTAAAAAAAAAATCGACAACAGAAGAAGAAAGAGAGACTCATTTTTTTTCAAAAGAAAATGTATAAAATTTAATGATATGACTTTTTTGTAAATTTGAGTTGGGTTGGAGCATTCACTATAAGGATACTCATAGGTAAGCATTTCCAACAAGCACATCCCAAAAGCATAGATGTCCACTAATTCATTGTAATTCTTTTCATAGAGTTCAGGAGCCATGAATTCTGGTGTGCCTATAACATTGTGAGTTGCATGACTTTGATGAAGAATTACATCCAAACCAAGATCCCCAATCTTTACTTCTCCCAGATTTCCATTGACAAATATGTTATCACATTTAAGGTCTCAGTGAATAATGGGTGGGTCTTGGTTGTGCAGGTAAAGAAACCCAACAATATTTTTTAAAACATCTCAGTGATGAAAATGATGTTTTGTTTTTCTATATTAATCCATATTTTATGACCAGAACGAAATGACTATAGATTATTAACAGGTCTTTAATACAAAATAATAGAGATATAGTAAAAATGGTTTTCTATTCAATAAGGAAATAAATCGAAACTGTAAAATGCAGCGGAAACAAGCTTGCTGGAATGGTGGCGGCTTATCTTTGAGAAAAGATGTGACGGTTACGCTCATTCACAAGACCGTGATTACAATGAGGCTTTGAAGGAATTTTTACAATAAATAATAATTCCAAAAACCCTAAACATCCAAAAACCTAATCGTAGGAGATGAAGGACCAAAAGTCATGTGGGTCTCGTTTGGGTAAGTTAGTACATCAATTTCCAGGGGTCGTAACTTTTGCATACAATATTCATTTTAGGCATATGATAGCTCATTGGAAAGGTATCGTCGAGGAGATTCATTTCGAGGAAAGCATCAATGAAACATCCATATTTCTCCCCATTTTCCCAAAAAACATCGTTTAGGGCCTCAAAATGACTCCGGAAGTGAAAAACTGTTAAAAATAGTAAATTACCAAAATTGCCAAAAAATTGTTTTGAACTAGTTGGAAAAGGTGGGTGGCCATAGATATCCACCAGGATCAATCCTCCATCCTTAAGAAGCAATGGTATCCATTACGTTGAGTTCCCCCATCAGATGAGGAAATTTCTGCTGAATTTGGCCCCGGATGAGCCACTTGCCTTGGTGTAAGAGCTGTCCTACTTTGACGACTCGATAAAGGTGGATCCTTTGTTGTTGAGTTCCCTTGATCTGTGTGTCCACAATATGATCACTGGATGCTTGTTGTATGCAATCGGGGTTGAGCTCTGTTGGTGTCAATTGTTTTCCTACTTCTGAGGTGTCCAATAATGGTGGGAAATAAGGGCGAAGGAGATCCATGTTGAACAATGGGTGTAGGAAAAAGAAAGGAGGAATGTTGAGCTCAAAAGAATTATCCCCCATGGCCTTGGTGATGGTGTATGGCCCATAAAGGAATGGGCGAAGCTTCTAATGGGGTCTTGTAAGGTGTTTTTTCTACAAGTGCAGCCAAACTTTGTCACCCACCTGAAACTTATGTGGCATCTGATGTTGATCATGGTGTTGTTTGTACTTGTCATTGGACTTTTGTAGGATATCTTAAACCTGTTGGAGGATTTACTGGATCCTCTCAATAAACCAGGTGGCTTTGTCAGCTTTAGTTAGAGTAGGAGATGAGTCGGTTGAGGTGACCGCAAGGGGAAGTGCAACATCTATGGGACCCAATGGTTGGAATCCCAACCCCACCTGAAAGGGGTTGTGGTCGATTGAGCTATGAATGGCTCAGCTGTAGCTATGTTGGACACAAGGAAGGCTCTCATCCCATGTGTCAGGGTTCTTTGAATTATACATGCGAAGGATATGAAAAATCATTCGATTTACAACCTCAGTTTGGCCATCTGTCTGGGGGTGGAAGTTCATGGATTTGGTGAGCTTGGTGTCTAGCAGTGACTAGAGGCTCAACCAGATTGTGATGAGAAATTGATTGTCCCAATCTAAGACAATGGTTTGTGGGATTCTCAAATGTACCCAAACTTGTTCAAAGAAGAGATTGGCAGTGGACTCTATTGTGATTCTCTTCTTGCAAACAACCAGAATCACCATCTTAGAAAAGCGATCAACAACCAAAAAGACAAATTCACTTCCCCGCTCGGTGGATGGGAGGCCCGACATGTAGTCCATTGAGATGGATTTCCATGGCCTGTCAGGAGTAGGAAGAGGGGTGTACAGGCCATGTTTCTTAGTGGTCAGGTTGGAAATAGCGCAGGCAGTGTAGGACCTGATATACTTGTTGACCTCCTATCGAAGTTTCGACCAGTATAAATGTTTTTGTAACATCACCATTGTCTTTTCGACACCGAAGTTTCCTTCCACCTAATTGTAGTGGGATTCCTAGATCATATTCGCTCGCTCGCTTGATGGAACACAGATATGGACCAGACGACACAACAACCCATCCTAAATATGGAAATTATCAACAATTGCGTTTGCACCCAAAATTTGGTAGGTGGTTGCTAAGTCTAGGTTTGTCTCATAGAGTTGGGGCCATAAAGAGGTCTCATGGCTACAAGAGTATAGCACCATGGTGAGTTCCATGACTAGTAGTCTGCTGAGGCAATCAACGACGTGATTGGTGCTTCCTGTTTTATACTTGATGTTGAGGTGGAATTACTGTAAGTATTCGGACCACTTTTGATGGCGATCATTCTGCAATTTTCCTTGTGTCTGCATGAACTGCAGTGGCTTATGATCAGTGTGGATGATTATCTCCTTCCCAAGAATGTAATGTCTCCACTAGCGGCAAGCTTGCACAATGGAGTACATTTCTTTGTCATAAGTAGGGTACTTACGGACAACATCTGATAGTGTCTCACTATGATAGGCCACGGGGTGGCCATGCTGAGTGAGAACGATGCCCACAACATAGTCTGAAGCATGTCTTTTGATCTCAAAGGGTTGTTGCTGTAGGTTTGGTAGTGAAAGTATTGGGGTTGAGCACAAGCACTACTTCAAATCATCAAACGCTTGTTGTTGGAACTGGCCCCATGTAAATTTCACCTTAACACCACCCCTAGTTATTTGGCTGAGGGCCCATGCAATATGGGAGAATCCCAACACGAACCTGTGGTATAAATTGGCAAGGCCCAAGAAGCTCTGAAGCTCAGTGAGTGTGGTTGGGGCTGGCCAGTCAAGGATGACTTGGATGTTGGCTTGATCCACATGTACTCCATGTTGATCAATGATGTAACCCAGGTAATGGACCTTGTCCATGCCAAAGGAGAATTTTTCCAAGTTTCTGTATAGCTTGTGTTGTCGCAAGAGGTGCAAAACTTGTTAAATATGCTGCAAGTTTTTGGCCCAAGTCTTGTTGTAAATGAGAATGTCATCTAGATACACCACTACAAAAGTATTTGTGAATGTTCACAGGATGTCGTCCATCATCCTCATGAAAGTGGCTGGAGAATTTGTCAAACCAAAGGGCATGACCAACCATTCAAAAAGGCCTTCCTTTGACTCAAAGGTGATCTTCCATACATCTGTATGTTATATCGAGACCTGTTGGTAGCCAGACTTTAGATCAATCTTACTGAAGTATTTGGCACCCGTGAGTTGATCAAGGAGGTCATCGATTTGGGGAATCAGATACCAGTTTCTGAGTGTGATTATATTCAGAGCCCAGTAATCAATGGAGAGTCGCTAGGTTCCATTTGTCTTCTATATCAGCACGATTGGGCTCCCGTAAGGTGATGAGATGGGATGGATGTGCCCCTTGTGGAGAAGTTCTTGGATCCGTCGCTTGATCTCCTCATTCTCTAATAGAGAGCAGCGATAGACTGTCCCATTGGGTAGTGGTGTGTTGGGGGTCATATTGATGGGGTGCTTGACCTGACAATGCAGAGATACCCTGGTAGGTGAGGATAATATATTAGAGTATTCTTCCACAACCTTATTTACTTACTTCTGATGTGTGGAGAGATCGGTCGTAGAGACCCTAGACATGGATGTGATCTTTCGCCTATTCTGAGAGCGAATCATGAAGAAGACAAACTTCCCCATCTGAGAGATGACCTTCTTGCATGTCTTAACAAAGATCAAGGAAATAGCACTAGGTGGGACTTCTTCAGGTATCCTATACAATTTCCTATTCAAAGTAATAATAACACTACGAGGCCTAGACTCATATACAACATGATTTTTTCATAATTAAGGTTGCCCCAAAATAACATCACACACATCAAGAGGAACAAAATCACATAGTACCTCTTACTTGAAGGTATTGATGTCGTACGACAATTGACATTATTGGCTGATGCGAAGATCGCTTCCTTGGCGGAGCCATCCAATGGTGTAGGTTTGTGGGTGTAGGGTTGTGGGTGTGGAATTTTCGGTAGGGCCAACCACTTGACTACCTCTACTGAGATGAAGTTCTTCTGGCTACCTCTATCAATGATCAAGTGCAACGAGGTTCCTTTTACCCACATCTGTGAATGGAAGAGGTGCTCTCCTTCTTGTGGCTCGTCTAGTTCACCAGGCTGGATCTTGGTGGTAGAAACAGTGGTACTGGGTTCCACGTCAATGATCCATATTCCCCTTTCTAGTTCTGGATCAAAGTTAGAACCTGTATCTGATTTAGAGGCTTTCACTTCAGCCACCAGTGACTACTTTGAGCGGCAGTCAACAGTGTTATGCCAAGGGCTCTTATGGAAGTCGCACCACTTCTCGGTATATTTCTTTTTCTTTCTGGTGTCCTTCTTTGCTTTTGGCTCGTATTGGTTTTCCTGATACTGTCCATATTTTCTCTGCCCTTTTTTTTGTGGGTTGGGGCTGCCCTTTCCTGGCTTTTTTTGTGAGGGGTTCCAAGGCCCAAATTACCATGTCTTTTGTTTGAGCTTCTACTTGATTTTGATGGCATATCGGTAGGTCGTGCCCAAGGATGAGATGTCTAGAAGTTCCATTTTGGTCTTGATGTATATATGCAGAGAACCATGATACTTGAGAACCAGATGTCACTCTAAAACTTTGATATCCATCTTGGTGCGCAAGGTATGGAAGATATTTGTGAAATATGGCACTGCTTGGTCTATTTCTTACTGCAATGTGGCCCATTTGGTATACAAGTCGTCATAACTTCTGATAGGTTAGTATTTTTCCTTAGTAGCATCCCTGAAGGATTTCTAGGTGGTCATGACTGTAAATAATGAGGCTTCCTATGTTTCCTTTTGCTCTCAGAAAGTTTTCCACCAATCTTTGACATGGGGAACAACATTTAGGAGCGCAAAAGTAATATTTTCTCTATTCGAAAAGTTATGAACAGAAAAATACCCTTCTAGTAGATTCAACCACTTGTTTATAGCATCTGCATCTATTTAACCTTCAAATATACGAGTATCGAAGTTTACTTATACCTTGAAGGGGGTGACACCTCTGCTCGAATAAGATGCGTCGCCTGTTGGTAGCCGCCGAAATATTTACGCGAAACTATCCATCATCTCATTCCTTTGATGTGTGAGGGAATCCTCAATAAACAGTTTAAAAGGATCTCATGTCCCATCATCTTTTCTTTCTCCTACCATGAGAGGTCACTTGGGAGTGCGAGAGCTTTTGTCCTCAAGAGAAACAAGCTCGAGACTGAACTCTTTGTACTCCAACCTCGTTGGGGACATGCATTAAGACGAGAAGGAGCAGACCACTCTGATACCACTAATCCATATTTTATGAGCAGAACAAAATGACTACATATTATTAACAAGTGCTTAAAAAAAAATAACAAAGATATAGAAAAACTGATTTTCTATTCAATAAAGAAATAAGTTGAAACTATAAAATGCAGTGGAAACAAAATTTCTAGGACGGTGGCGGCTTATCTCTAAGAAGAGATGTGATGAGTACACTCATTCATAAGAAGATGATTACAATGAGGCTCTGGAGGTATTTTTACAATAAACAGGAATGCCAAAAACCCTATACATCCAAAAACCTAACCCTAGGAGATGAAACACCAAAGTCATGTGGGCCTTGTTTGGGTAAGTTAGTACATCAACTTCCCAGGGTCGTAACTTTTGCATACGATCTTCATTTTAGGCGTATGATATATCTTTGGAAATGTATCTTCGAGGAGATTCATTTTGGAGGAAATATCGAATGAAGTTACATATTTCTCCCCATTTTCCCAAAAAAGATCATTTAGGGCCTCAAAACAACTCTCGAAGTGAAAAACTGCTAAAAATAGTAAATTACCAAAATTGCCAGAAAATTGTTTTGAACCATTTGGAAAAGGTGGGTGGCCACCGATATCCACCTTGATCATGTATCTACCCATGAAGTGTAGAACTTGATGATGCTTTTGTGCTTTAAAGTCCTAAGCAAATGAAATTCACAGTATAATCTCTCTAACTCATCGGGTGTCTAGAGAACATCATTAACTTTGAATTGGTTCCAAGCTACCTCCATTCCATCTATTTCATCAAAATCCTTGTCGACAATATTGGAAGCTTCCTTTCCAAGAAATTCATTATATTATCCATAGCGACCAGTGGGATTGATTTCCACAAATGGGCAATCGATATGGCCATTCCAAACATAACTTTTGTATTTCGGCATGTCTATGAACCAAAATTTCTCCTAAAACTAATTGCAAAGCTTGTCAATAAATAGGCTATAGAGAACTAGGTTTAAATAATACATAACCAAAAAATATATATCTAGGGTTTCCCTTCGTGGTTTTCATACGAAAACAGTCCAAATAGAACCCCCCATAAAAAAGGCCTTGAGTAGTCAATCCTTAGCAAAATCAATTTCATCATGACGATAATACAAGGAGAGAAGCCCACAAATTTCCTATGGAGAAACCCTGAATCCTTCCCAAAACTACCCCTGTGACTCATCAATAAAATCCTAATACTACTATGTTCAATAATAGATTGAAAACTATGTACTACGAGGTCGATTTTTTAAACAACGATACAGATACTGGAGAAAAAAAAAATAGTTTTAATGCCAATGTGTATCCGAACAACATCGATGTTGGAGCATTATAATAAGAGGTGATCCATATAATTAGACGCTCAATTGGCTAGAATTCTTCCACTAGATTGGTGGCTCCAGTCGAGTCTTGTTGCAGAAAATACTTTAAATTTGATGGTTTCTCTGCTAGAATTTTTCAAATACATGGTAGATTTCCGAGAAAAACTCTGAAAAGGGGGGGACCTCTTAACACGCACGCTGAAATTATATTTATTAGGAAATCCCTATTAAGGCCCGATCCTTTTTAAAATCTTGCGCGACTGCCTGAGATCTCATTTGATGAAGAGGGTTTCTCTATTAATTCTGCAGAATATAGTAGTATTTCACAGCAAGATGAAAATGCATGCCAGAATCTAGACTGCTTGATCTTGATCTTGGATTCTTCCTAACGATGAGGCCGAGAATGATGAATTATCCTTGGAGTTTGTGGTAGCAGCACAAAATAGGCATTGGCATCCTTTGGAGTGGGCAACTGATTGTTGCAGAGAAGCATCGGAAGGGTTTACTTCCGTGAGGAAGAAGCATGGTGGCCATGGATGTTGCATAGGAAGAGGCATTCAAGCATATTATTGCATGTTGCATGATTAAGAAGGGAAGGGGTAGGGTTTGAGAGAGGGAGTCGGGCCATGTGGGCCTCACCCAACCTTATTCTGAATTTTTTTCTCTTATAATAAAAATATAAAGAAAATATTGGGTCTGAGGCCAATCTCTAACTATCCACCATGGTCCGCCAGTCAAGCCAAATCGTGATAAAAATATTGAGCCCATGACCTAACCTTCAAGTTAATCCTAGATCTATCAAGAATTTAAACCAAATGTCGAGCCAAGCACCAAAGACAAGTGATCACCCAAGACCAACATATAAATAAATATATTATATATTACAAGTTTTTTTTTGGATCATCGTGCTAGTTACTTTATGTCTAAAACAATCTTTCCAACCATAAATACCTTTTTAATACCTACAACATTATGAAACCATTTTTATATGCCGATAAGTCAACCTATAATTAAGTGTCTAACTTAAATCGTGAAATTGTAATGGTTGTACCAGTTTTATATCTTCATAAGTTAACCTATAATTAAGTGTCCAACATAAATTGTAAAATTGTAATGAGCTGGCTTTGGTTTATCCAAGAAGTCCCACTAATTATGGAAATATAAATACAAATGTTAAAAAAAAAAATGTTTTTACTTTTCAAACCATAATGATATTACCATGATTAAATAGCATGTATGTAATTTACATGATGGAGTCCCTATTGCAATCTTTTAATTATTTTGTTAAATTTCGATTTTCTTGTGTTTTAAAATAAGTAATGATATTACCATGATTAAATAACATGTATGTAATTTACACGATGGGTCCCTATTGCAATCTTTTAATTATTTTGTTAAATTTTGATTTTCTTGTGTTTTAAAATAAGTGAAACACATATTGGTTGAATGAATATTATATATATATAATATGGAAAAAGATTATTAAATATATATGATGGGATATTTTTATTATAAATAAGTTAACTGAAAATGTTTTATCATATTTTTGAATGTAAATTGATTGATTCTTACATATCCAAGGTTAGGTTAAATAAGTATATAACGTGGAAGAAGTAAAGTATTTAATATATATATATATATAAATATAAAAAATTCAACTATCATGTATTTTTAAATTATTATATATTTTTAAAAGGATTTGATTAAAATTGTTTATATATAAATAAAAGTTATTAAAAACAACAACAACAACACATTAGAAAAGTGTGAGTTGGTAGACTACTAGCATGATGACTTTAAACAAGTCGAGATGGTTTTGGGAGAAAAACAAGTGGTAGGACCTAGCGTTGATAATTGTTTAGTAGACTTGGGAATGCATACTACTAGGTTGAAGGTGTATGTCACTACTCTCACAACGTATGACCTAATCATTGGAATGGACTAGTTAGAATCCCATCAAGCTTTGGTAGACTGTTTCGCGAAGAGAGTACTTTGTGTTGATGATGAAGGGAGGTCAGTAGAGATCCATGGTGTATGGAGGAAAGTGTCTCTACGTTTTATCTCGAACATGAAGGTTAAATGTTGCATGAGGAAAGGTTGTCGATTATATGTAGTGGAAGCATTCAATGAAGGGAAATGACCCTCCTTGGATCAGTATCCAGAATTGTCAAAGTTTAAGAATGTTTTTCCAGAAGATTTGTCAGGGTTACCTCTTGAGAGGGAGCTTGATTTTATGATTGAGCTAAAACCTTGTACGGAGCCAATTTCCAAGACTCCATATAGAATGATAGCACCAAAACATTGTGATTTGCATATGCAATTGAAGGAACTACTTGACTTAGGACTAATAAGGCCTAGTGTCTCACCTTGGGGTGTAATAGTAATTTTTTTTTTTTTAAGAAGGATGGTTCCTTATGACTGTGTATAGATTATAGGGACTTGAACCGTGCTACAGTGAAAAATAGGTACCCAATGCCACATATAGATGACCTCTTTTATCTAATGAAAGGAGTAGCATTTTTCTCAAAAATTGATCTGCGATTAGGGTATCACGAGTTAAGGATTAAGAAAGGAGATATTCCTAAATCTGCATTTTGAACTTGGTTTGCGAATTACGAGCTCGTCATAGTACATTTTGGTTTGACCAATGCGCCAATAGTATTCATGAGCCTCATGAATGGTGTATTTCGAAAGTACTTAGACCGCTTTATACAAGTATTTTGGATGATATCCTCATCTATTCCAATAATGAAAGAGAACATGAGGAACACTTGCGAGTGCCATTGTCGTGCCTTAGAGAGAACAAATTGTATGGCAAGTTGTCGAAGTATTCTTTCTTCCATAAAGAAATTCACTATTTATGGCATATCATTTCCGATGAAGGATTTTTGTGGATCCAAAAAGATAAATGCCATTATGGAATGGCTAGTGTCAAAAAATTCTCATGAGGTGAGAAGATTCATGGGGCTAGTTGGTTATTATTGGAGCTTTGTAGAAGGGTTCTCTAAAATAGTGAAACCCATCACCACCTTGCAACGCAAGGGGGTAAGGTATGAATGGACAAAATAATGTGATGTTGCATTCATATAGATTAAGAGGTTACTAACTAGTGCACCAATTCTACGAGTTTCAGATATGGAAAAATACATCACATTTTGCATGGATGCCTCGAAGAAAGGATTGGGGGTCGTGCTAATGCAGGATGGGGGAGTGATAGCATATGCATCAAGAAAGTTGAAGCAACATGAGGAGATTTATGCTACTCACGATTTAGAGTTGGAATTTTTTATGCTAGATCTAAAAATTTGGAGGCACTATCTAGTGGGTCGAAACTTTGAGCTCAAAACAAACCATGAAATATTAAATCATCTATTCACTCAAAGGGATCTCAATCCAAGGCAGAGGTGATGGAGTGAGTTTATGAGTGAGTACAATTTTGGAATTTATTATTTAAGGGAAAGGAGAATGTGGTCGCAGATGCCTTGAGTAGGAGACCACATGTCTTCTACTTGGTACCCTTAAACATTAATCTAAGGGAGTGCGTGTTGGGGCAAATTCTTGGAGATAGTTGGTATTTAAAAGTTACTTCAACCCTCCAGAGTGGAAGGAAATTAGATCCAAAGTATGAATGATATTATTGATACTGAGAGGGGGGTGAATCAGTATCAAGTACAATTTAAAAACCTTTTTCAACTTATACTTAAACCATTCAATTATATCCAATGAGAAATGAACAATAGTATAAGAGTTACACCAATACACCACAATACACCATGCACAATATATGAGAAATAATCAATAGTTTTTGTTCAATGGAAGTAATGACTTCCAAAGGTAGCTACAGCTTCCAAATGTAAAGGGAGGGATAAACCTCCAAGAGAAAGATACAATTCTCCAATATCAAGAGAGATTTGAAATCTCCATCCTTGCCCCTTCCTTCCACCCAAGAATATATGAGAGATAATAAAACTTTACATTAAATCATCACCATCAACCAATCATCACATAGAACCTGATAATGCTTCTTGAGACTTC
>ML799961.1:227702-237932 GCA_009831015.1 Picea engelmannii | reverse complement strand
TTCCTTCCACCCAAGAATATATGAGAGATAATAAAACTTTACATTAAATCATCACCATCAACCAATCATCACATAGAACCTGATAATGCTTCTTGAGACTTCTTCAATTTCTGCAATTATTCAATTCTTGGAGTACTCTGATCATGTAGATAATATTAATCAATGTATTCTCTGAAACTCCTCCAATTTTCACTCCTTGAATCCTCCCCAAAAACAGGTTATAGAAAGAATGGTAGATTTTATTCAATTCTGGTCTATTCAGAAGACCCAACTTGTAAAGCATGCCCCTCACTCAATATTTAACATCCGATTCTAAAACTCTCACACAAGAAACTAAAGTCCATACACTTTCCAATGGAATTGGTCCCACTTCATTTGGATTCAATATGAATACGTTATGACTATTTTTCTCGGAACACCTATTAATTGACTAGCTTCAGGACTGGTCACAAACCCTATCTTCCACAGAGTGTATCTCCATAATTATAGTGAATCAAGAGCTGAAATTTTTACCATAGGTACCTTGATATGTCTTCTCAATATGATAGTGATTTCACCATCTGAATCATTCTAGAAAACAAGTTATATCAAAAATGGTAAGATGACCCGAAAATAGCATACCTTAGAACACATCACCAAAAGACTTCATCCTCCCTTGAAATCTGGCCTTCTTTTCCTTTTTTTTCCCTCTAAAATTCGACTTGTATCAAATGAATTTATAACGATGTTTATTTATACCATTTATGTCACTTCCTTTTAACATTAGGGTCGACATGACACTTCCTTATTTTGTAATTCTTTTCTTTAATTATCTTCAGGGCCTACATGTACAATTCACTTTGTCATCTTCAAAAATACATTTCTCCTCAACCATGAGGATCCACGTGACGTGCCACATACCACCGGAAACAAAATGATGTATACTATCCATCCGTGGGTATTGTATCTACATGTGCATTTTCCTTCATGTCCAAAACCCATGAATAGGGTTGACATCAATGACAACAACCAATCTTCCAACAATCTCTCCCTTATTAATCGATGGCAACACTCATGCTCCCCCTATCATCATGATCCCAATTTCTCTCCCCATTTGAAATCAATGGAAAATGGTATGGCTTCTCCCCCTGGGGTTAATGAAAAAATTTAACCTTCTTCTTTGGGGCTGCTCCCCCTAAACATGTGGCACTCAATAATACTTCATCCTTATTTTTGGTCTTTGGGACTTTTTATTCCTTGGAATCCTTTTGTGTGGATTTTTTCTTCTCTCTCTTCTTCATGTCTAGGATGTATATGTTGTTCGGTCTTTTTGTTGCAGTTGCAACCAATCTTCCTGAGTTATTTTCTCTGATTTTACATTTTTGGGAGTTAAATGTAAGAGTGTATCCTTGATCACACATTTTACTAACACTGAGAGGATTATGATTCAAGTCTTCAACCAATAGAACATTCTTTTCTTTTACATTTTTTCTTCCAAGCTCTACTACACCTTCTCCAAGTATTTTGGCAGATGAGTCATCTCCAAATGCAACATTGTCGTCCTTTCTCTTCAATATGATGAATTTGTCTTGATACCCGGTCATGTGTGAAGAACATCCACTGTCTATGTACCATTTATCTTCTTCTTTACATTCTTCAGCAGTTAATGCTATTCAACTATCTTCATTGTTTGGAATCTCTTTCCTTCTCCATACTGTGGTTGGCATAGGGACATCTTCATTCATATATCTGCAATCTCGTGCTTTGTGACCAAGATAATTGCATTTGTAGTATACAATATTTTTGTCCATCAATGGGTAAAATGAATTATAACTTATGTTAACAATTCCATGATTATTTCCATATCTTTTGTTTACACCATTCATGTTTCTTGTGTATTTGTTCGTTTCATCGTTTCATTAAAAATGTTTATTTGTTCGTTTCATTGATTACCAAGAAAAAAAATTCTATACCTGGGAGTAAGTGACCTTCTTTGTGATGTAGTCCATCTGGGCTCATGATCTACTCTTCTGTAGTTTCCTTCATACTGATTGAAGCTTCTTTGATTCCTGAAGGTAGGAGGTCTTCTTGGAAATTCATCTCTTTTGTAATCATTCCTTCTTTCTGGTATCCTGGTCCACTTCTCATCAACTGTCTGTGTAGCTCTTTCTTCAACCTTCCTGTTAGTATTTGAATCTTTCTTGTATGAAGTTTCACCCATGCATCCAAGATGTGTTAATTCTTTTGGCAATTGAGAGTTTCTTAAGCTCTTCCTCAATGAGACAACTTCTTGTTCAAGTTTCTCACAATCTTCTTCTTTCTTTATCATTTGGACCTTCTCTACTTCTGCTATTCTTCTTGCTTCTTCGAGTAGAGTTTTCAAGCAAATGGTTTCTTCTCTTAGTTTCTGAAAGTCTTCTAATTGTTTCTTTAAGCTTACAACTATCTTTTCACAACTAACCAATTCACTTCTTAGTTTTCTTTGCATGTTTTTGAGCTTGCTATTTTCAATCTCAACATGCTTCAATTTTTTAAGATTCTCATCTTCTTGTTGAATAATTTTTTCTTTATGATTTTCTTCTTCTTCATTGGAATTTTCTTCTTCAGTGTCATTTATTTCAATCCTTGGATGAGGACATTCAAATTCAACGTGACCTACTCCTTCACAATTAAAGCAAAACAACTGACCTCTATTTTCTTCTTTGAAATCTGAGATGTTGTAATCTTCTTCAACTTCTTCTTCTTCTGTTTCTTCCCTTGCATAAAGTTCTTGTAGTTTGTCCCAAAGATATTTTGCTGATGCACATGATCCGACCTTGGATTTCACTAAATCTGTCAATCCATCCAGGATGGTATCTATTGGCAGTTTGTTGTTCCTTTTTTCTTCCTTCTGAGCTGCAGTCTTTGGTTTCTTCAAAGCATTGTATCATGAAGAAACTGAGATACAAACATATGCCCCAAGAGCTTTCAAGTAAGTTTTCGTTCTATTTTTCCAGTATTCAAAATTTCTTCCATCAAATGGTGGAATCGAATTTGGAATGTTTCCTTCCATTTCTACATAGGATATTGCTTCCAGTGGTTAAACTGTACTGAAGGTAACCCTCTCTGATACCAATTGTTGATACTGAGAGGGGGGTGAATCAGTATCAAGTACAATTTAAAAACCTTTTTCAACTTATGCTTAAACCATTCAAATATATCCAATGAGCAATGAACAATAGTATAAAAGTTACACCAATACACCACAATACACCATGCACAATATATGAGAAATAATCAATAGTTTTTGTTCAAGGGAAGTAATGACTTCCAAAGGTAGCTACAGCTTCCAAATGTAAAGGGAAGGATAAGCCTTGAAGAGGAAGATACAATCCTCCAATATCAAGAGAGAGTTGAACTCTCCATCCTTGCCCCTTCCTTCCACCCAAGAATATATGAAAGATAATAAAACTTTACATTAAATCATCACTATCAACCAATCATCACATAGAACCTGATAATGCTTCCTCAGACTTATTCAATTTCTACAATTCCTCAATTATTGGATTACTCTGATCCTATAGATAATATTACTCAATTTATTCTATGAAACTCCTTCAATTTTCACTCCTTGAATCCTCCCCAAAAAGAGGTTATAGAAAGAATGGTAGACTTTATTCAATTCTGGTCTGTTCAGAAGACCCAACTTGTACAACATGCCCCATGCTCAGTATTTAACATCTGATTGTGAAACTCGCACACACAAAACTAATGTCCATACTCTTTCCAATGAAAGTGGTCCCACTTAATTTGGATTTTGTATGAAGATGTTATGACTAGTTTACCCGTAATGCTTGTTTATTGACTAGCTTCAGGACTGGTCACAAACCCTATCTTCCACAGAGTGTATCTCCATAATTATAGCGAATCAAGAGCTGAAATTTTTACCAGAGGTACCTTGATATGTCTTCTAAATACCATAATGATTTCACCATATGAATCATTATATAAAAAAAGTTATAACAAAAATGGTAAGATGACCTGAAAATAACATACCTTAGAACACATCACCAAAAGACGTCATCCTCCCTTGAAATCCGGCCTTCTTTTACTTCTTGTTCCCTCTGAAATTTGACTTGTGTCAAATGAATATATAATGATGTTTATTTATACCATTTATGTCACTTCCTTTTAACATTAGGGCCGACCTGACACTTTCTTATTTTGTAATTCTTTTCTTTAATTATCTTTAGGGCCTACATGTACAATTCACTTTGTCATCATTAAAAATTCATTTCTCTTCAACCATGAGGATCCACTTGATGTGCCACATACCATCGGAAACAACATGATGTATAATATCCATCCATGGGTATTGTATCTACATGTGCATTTTCTTTCATGTCCAAATACCTTCATCAATCTTGTGGTCCAAAACCCATGACTAGGGTTGACATCAATGACAACAACCAATCTTCCAACAATCTCCCCCTTTGTCATTGATGGAAACACTCATGCTCCCCCTATCATCATGATCCCAATTTCTCTCCCCCTTTGACATCAACAACAAAGGGTATCGCTTCTCCCCCTGAGTTTAGTGGAAAAAGATAACCTTCTTCTTTTGGGCTGCTCCCCCTTAACATGTGGCACTCAATAATACTTCATCCTTATTTTTGGTCTTTGGGACTTTTTCTTCCTTGGAATCCTTTTTTGTGGATTTTGTCTTCTCTCTCTTCTTCAAGTCTAGGATGTATATGTTGTTTGGGATTCTTGTTGCAGTTGCAACCAATCTTCCTAAGTTATTTTCTATGATTTTACATTTTCAGGAGTCAAATGTAAGAGTGTATCCTTGATCACACATTTTACTAACACTGAGTAGATTATGATTCAAGTCTTCAACCAATAAAACATTCTTTTCTTTTACATTTTTTCTTCCAAGCTCTACTACACCTTCTCCAAGTATTTTGGCAGATGAGTCATGTCCAAATGCAACATTGCCATCATTTCTCTTCAAGCTGATGAATTTGTCTTGATCCCCGGTCATGTCTGAAGAACATCCATTATCTATGTACCATTTATATTCTTCTTTGCATTATTCAGTGGTTAATGCTATTTGACAATCTTCATTGTTTGGAATCTGCTTCCTTCTCCATACTGTGGTTGGCATAGGGACATCTTCATTCATATATCTGCAATCTCGTGCTTTGTGACCAAGATAATTGCATTTGTAGCATAAAATATTTTTGTCCATCAATGGGTAAAATGAATTATAACTTTTGTTAAAAAATCCACGATTATTTCCATATCTTTTGTTTACACTATTCATGTTTATTGCGTATTTGTTCCTTTCATTGATTCTGCAATTAATTGCCTTATGTCCAGAATTTTTGCAAGTATAACAATGACCAAGAAAAAAACTTTGATACCTGAGAGTAAGTGACCTTCTTTGTGATGTAGTCCATCTGGCTTCATGATCTACTCTTCTGTAGTTTCCTTCATACTGATTGAAACTTCTTTGATTCTTGAAGGTAGGAGGTCTTCTTGGAAATTCATCTCTTTTGTAATCATTCCTTCATTCTGGTATCCTGGTCCACTTCTCATCAACTGTCTGTGTAGCTCTTTCTTCAACCTTCTTGTTGGTATTTGAATATTTTTTGTATGAAGTTTCACTGTTCCATCCAAGATGTGTTAATTATTTTGGTACTTGAGAGTTTCTTAAGCTCTTCCTCAATGAGACAAATTCTTGTTCAAGTTTCTCACAATCTTCTTCTTTCTTTATCATTTGGACCTTCTTTACTTCTGCTATTCTTCTTGCTTCTTCGAGTAGATTTTTCAAGCAAATGATTTCTTCTCTTAGTTTCTGAAAGTCTTCTAATTGTTTCTTTAATCTTACAACTATCTTTTCACAACTAACCAATTTACTTCTTAGTTTTCTTTGCGTGTCTTTGAGCTTGCTATTTGCAATCTCAACATGCTTTAATTTTTAAAGATTCTCATTTTCTTGTTGAATAATTTTTTCTTTATGATTTTCTTCTTCTTCATTGGAATTTTCTTCTTCAATGTCATTTCTTTCAATCCTTGGATGAGGACATTCAAATTCAACGTGACCTACTCCTTCACAATTAAAGAAAAAGAACTAACCTCTATTTTCTTCTTTGAAATCTGAGATGTTGTAATCTTCTTCAACTTCTTCTTCTTCTTCTGCTTCTTCCCTTGCATACAGTTCTTGGATCTTGTCCCAAAGATATTTTGCTGATGCACATGATCCCACCTTGGATTTTACTGAACCTGTCAATCCATCCAGGATGGTATCTATTGCCAGTTTGTTGTTCCTTTTTTCTTCCTTATGAGTTGTAGTCTTTGGTTTCTTCAAAGCATTGTATCCTGAAGCAACTGAGATCCAAACATCTACCCCAAGAGATTTCAAGTAAGTTTCCATTCTATTTTTCCAGTATTCAAAATTGCTTCCATCAAATGGTGGAATCCAATTTGGAATGTTTCCTTCCATTTCTGCATAGGATCTTCCTTCAAGTGGTTAAACTGTATTGAAGGTAACCCACTCTGATACCAATTGTTGATACTAAGAGGGGGGTGAATCAGTATCAAGGACAATTCAAAAACCTTTTTCAACTTATACTTAAACCATTAAATTATATCCAATGAGCAATGAACAATAGTATAAGAGTTACACCAATATACCACAATACACCATGCACAATATATGAGAAATAATCAATAGTTTTTGTTCAAGGGAAGTAATGAATTCCAAAGGTAGCTACAACTTCCAAATGTAAAGGGAGGGATAAACCTCCAAGAGAAAGATACAATTCTCCAATATCAAGAGAGATTTTAACTCTCCATCCTTGCCCCTTCCTTCCACCCAAGAATATATGAGAGATAATAAAACTTTACATTAAATCATCACCATCAACCAATCATCACATAGAACCTGATAATGCTTCCTNAGACTTCTTCAATTTCTGCAATTCTTCAATTCTTGGAGTACTCTGATCCTGTAGATAATATTACTCAATGTGTTCTCTGAAACTCCTCCAATTTTCACTCCTTGAATCCTCCCCAAAAAGAGGTTATAGAAAGAATGGTAGACTTTATTCAATTCTGGTCTATTCGGAAGATCCAACTTGTACAACATGCCCCGTGCTCAATATTTAACATCCAATTTTGAAACTCCCACAAAAGAAACTACAGTCTGTACTCTTTCCAATGGAAGTGGTCCCACTTCATTTGGATTCTATATGAGGACGTTATGACTATTTTTCCTAGAACACCTGTTTATTGACTAGCTTCAGGACTGGTCACAAACCCTATCTTCCACAGAGTGTATCTCCATAATTATAGTGAATACAGAGCTTAAATTTTTACCAAAGGTACCTTGATATGTTTTCTTAATACCATAGGGATTTCACCATCTGAACCATTCTAGAAAAAGTGTTATAGAAAAAATGGTAAGATGATCTAAAAATAACATACCTTAGAACACATCACCAAAAGACTTCATCCTCCCTTGAAATCCATCCTTCTTTTACTTCTTACTCCCTCTAAAATTTGACTTGTATCAAATGAATGTATAATGATGTTTATTTATACCATTTATGTCACTTCCGTTTAACATTAGGGCCAACCTGACACTTTCTTATTTTGTAATTATTTTCTTTAATTATCTTCAAGGCCTACATGTACAATTCACTTTGTCATCTTCAAAAATCCATTTCTCCTCGACCATGAGGATCCACGTGACGTGCCGCATACCACCAGAAACAACATGATGTATACTATACATCCATGGGTGTTGTATCTACATGTGCATTTTCCTTCATGTCCAAATACCTTCATCAATCTTGCGGTCCAAAACCCATGACTAGGGTTGACATCAGTGACAACAACCAATATTCCAACAGATATATCCTGGAAGCATATGGATTATTAAGATATCAAGGAAGGATGTACATTCCTAAAGGTGGTGATATTTGAATCATCATACTCAAGAAAACCCATAGAGCACTTTATTGTGCACATCGAGGTGTGAAGAAAATGTACGCATACATGAAGAAGTTTTTCTTATGTGTAGGAATGAAGCGTGATGTAGTCCATTTCATCACCAAGTGCCTAGAGTGTCAACAAGTGAAGGTTAACCACCACCACCCAGGAGGTCTCCTACAACCGCATGATGTTCCTATGTCCAAATGGGAAATCATTTCTATGGATTTTGTTCTGGGATTGTCGCTCACATTGCATAGACACAATGTCATTCTTGTGATAGTTGATAAGTTGACCAAGAGTGCTCATTTTATTCCAGATAGAGACACTTATGATGTCATTGATGTGGCATGACTGTTTATAAGTGAGGTCATCTGTTTACACGGGTTACCCAGGAAGATCATTTCAGATAGGGACGCATGATTCACATCTACGT
This sequence comes from Picea engelmannii, assembly GCA_009831015.1. Lineage (NCBI taxonomy): Eukaryota > Viridiplantae > Streptophyta > Pinopsida > Pinales > Pinaceae > Picea > Picea engelmannii. The sequence continues at coordinate 229,540 of ML799961.1, read as the reverse complement.
TTTGGACAAGTTTGTAGTCAACGTTGGGAACTCAGTTGAAATTGAGAATAGCTTATCATCCTGAACAGATGGGAAAACTTAGAGAGTAAATTAGGTTATGGAAGATATGATTAGGATGTATGTTATGGATAATCAAACCCATTGGGAGAAGTACCTACCTTTGGTAGAGTTTCCCTACAATAACAGTTTTCATAGATCCATTGGAATGCCACCCTATGAAGCTTTGTATGGAAGGCCATTACTGACATCATTGAATTGGAAAAGGTTAGAAGACCGAGTGACAGTTGGGCCAAAATTGATTCAAGAGATGGAGGAATAGGTGATTCTGATTAGACAACAACTAAAGGAAGAAAAATATAGATAGAAAATTTATGTTGATGCACATAGGTCTAACTGAAGTTTTAAATTGGGAGATAAAGTTTTCATTTGTATCAAGCCTAATAAGAGTACCATTTGGTTCGGGAAGGGGACAAGGTTTTTTCCTCGATTTATATGACCATTCAAAATCCAAGACAGAATTGGACCCATTGCCTATCGTCTTGTACTGCCACCCCACTCTCATAAAACTCATAATGTTTTTCATGTATTTGTTCTATGTCGTTATGTTGCTGACGAATCTCATAAACTGAATTGGAAGCGATTGTAGGTATCGGACGCAGGAACCCTCATGGTCAAACCATTACGCATACTAGATTGTAGGGTCTGACAGCTCATGAATCATCTTGTAGACCAATTTAAGGTCCACTGGGACAAGTATAGCCTAGGATCTGCTACTTGGGAGGATGCAGAGACCTTACAAAGATATCATCCCTCACTTTTGACCACCTTGGGAATATGTTTCCTGAAGGTTGGGTGTATGTAATTCCACCTTTTGACTTAGATAGATAGAATTACTTAATGACTAATCATCTTTATCTTATGTTCACTGTGAAACTATTAATGATACACTTGAAATTTTAAGACATATGAACCTATGTGAATGTTAATTCTATGAATGTTTAACATTATTTGAATTTTTATGGATATTATGCAATCTATTTCTAACTTGAAATTTTTGACATTTAAAGTTGTTGGTATGTGGATATCGAATTCAGATTGTGATTAAATGCATTTACATGATGATAATTCATGGATATGTATGGGTTTGTGTTATATACTGATCTACAGGTCAACATGCTATGAAATAACTAGAGAATAATGATGATAAAAGGTTGATGGCATGAACATCGACCAAGAAACAGTATGGTATGAATCTTGTATGTGAAATTATATTGGTTCAAATTAATTTCTATGATGTACAAACAAGTGTAGGTTTTTTAGGTGGCGAGACTACCTAAAACTGAATATATAATGAAAAAATTCCCAGCAATACAGTGCCATTGCATATTCCATGGTAGGTTGTGGACCCTAGTCCTATTAGGAGGGGTGGAGGCATTTCCCACCATCTATCCTCTGAAACCTAGAGTCATGGGAGGACGGTGTTAGCTCACAATCCCCTAGACGTGTGATGATGACTAGGAGTTTCCTCCTGGGGAAGCTTGGTCAAGAGAGTTGACACTTCCACTTACGGCTTTTATTTGGAGTTAGGTCAATATAGTTGACACTCTAAGATAGTCCAACAGAGGAAGGATAGGGATGGAAGATGCAGGTAAGTTAGGAAGGAAGCATGAATAGAAGTAGTTGAGAGTGTGTGGTGATTTCACCTTATAGAAAAATTTCTTGATGCGGATTTATGTAGGAACACAATGAAATACAGAAATACACATAAACGCAGAGATGCAGTGGAAATAAGACTTCATTTCATTAATAACAAATGACTGAAATATGCTTACAAACAG
>ML799961.1:212965-223172 GCA_009831015.1 Picea engelmannii | reverse complement strand
ATCCAAAAACCTAACCCTAGGAGATGAAGCGCCAAAAGTCATGTGGGCCCCGTTTGGGTAAGTTAGTGCATCAACTTCCCGGGGTCGTAACTTTTGCATACGATCTCCGTTTTAGGTGTGTGATAGCTCGTTGGAAAGGTATCGTCGAGGAGATTCATTTTGGGGGATAAATTATGCCTTCATATATCATTGAGAACCTCGATCTCAAAAAACCTTCATTTAGGCCCTCAAAATAGCCCCGGAAGTTAAAACCTGCTAAAAATAGTAAATTGCCAAAATTGCCAGAAAGCTGTTTTGAGCCAGTCGGAAAAGGTGGGTGGCCACCAATATCCACCTGGATCATTTCTTGATTTCCTCTTTTTGAAAAAAAAAAATGTATATATGTTTGTTTATATTTACTTAACTAAACTACAATTATCTAAGTAAATGTTGCTTGTGCTAAATTATTGTAATTGAGGAATTTCGTAAACATTTTAAATAGTTTACTTTCTTTTATGAAATGAATGGTCTCATTGATTAGATTGAACGCATACAAGAATTACTTTAGGTGTGATAATTATTTTTATTAGTACATGTACGAGTCATGTATGTGCTAGCTACACATGTATGCCTTGCACATGTACACTAGTATGTATATGTGTTTTAAATTGATTATGTTGATTATTTGTTGCAGATGTATGAATAGTGTGTCGTTACCCTTGTATTGTAAATATCTCTAAATTCGGGACAAAGTTTCTTGAAGGGTGGGTGTATGTAATAGCCCAAATTGATTAATTTTATCATAGTTTTTAATTTAAATTTAATTAATTATTAAAATATATTAATGAGTCTTTTATTATTTTATTATTAAAATGTGGGTGAAGTCATTAATGGGGGGGATAAGGTTGTTTGGGAATTAATGGGGGGATAAGGTTGTTGGGAATTAATGAGTGGGATTTGAGAGAGGAGGATAAGGAAGAAGGGAGGTCTCAAAAGAGGGATCTCATTTTCTATTTTAGGATTTATGAATTTCTGAAAGATAGAGGAGGAGGAGTAAATTGGAAGAATTGTTTTAGGGAAGTCTCATAGGAAACTGTTGTTGCTGGGAATTTTGGGCTTGGGGGCCAAGAAATCGTAAGGATTCCTGGAGCTAGGGAGTCAGAGAGGTTGTTCCTAGTTGGTTGGGAGGTTAATATTCAGTATGGGCAAGAACAAGAACACGATCAGACAGAAAAGGGACTAGATAGACCGACCTGTAGGTGGAGCCATGTATTATGCTATTGTTATCATTATTCTGTTGTTGTTGTTGATTTTTTTTTGTTTTTATCATTATCATGTTGTTACTATTTATTCCTTGTTTATTCCAAGTATAAGAAAATCATGAAAGAAATTATAAATGAATTTTTGGTCATTTAAGTAGGAGATTTTAGAAAACTTTTAATCAGTTTGATTCCTGAAAATAACTAGGATCTACAGAGTTAATCCAATGGAACACTCAAATATCTACACTGACCATGCTACTGGGTTGTTATCTAGATCTCGCCTGAAGAGACTATCCTACCCCGAATAGGGTGCCACATAGTCCAAGGGAGGCCATGCAACCCTCCCATGAAATTCACCATAAATATGGCCGACTGCCACCCCAAACCCCATTCTTGGATGGAGGGCAACCATAAAATCTTGCAAAGGAAGGGAGGACAGCTCCTCCATGCCATATTAATGGAGGCCTCGATGATTAATTGCAGGAGGGTAATGTTGAGTACGGTTGATAGCAAAGTAGCCATGTTGTCCCCTCGATTAACTATCCATCTTGGCCATGGAATTCACCACTTCAAATCAGTGCTATGTCTACTTGCTATGCCCTGGAATTTGGTTTTGGTATAGTCGGTTCTCTTTTTTTTGGTCTAGTTGTTTCTTCACCCCCTAGGCTCCACCATGCCAAGAAAGAGAGAGAGAGGAAATCTGGGGAGAGGTCCTACCTGATACAATCATGCAGCTAGGCAGAGATGCCTGCACAATTTGAAGAGAGCTATGTCAATTTACCAGAATCAGTGAATCACCTGGCTGCATACACCTCCAATGGCTTTCGTGGAGGAGGAATTATGAGAGGAACCAATTCAGGTTCCATCGAAATCCCTCCTCTACAAGATTCTGGATGACTACTTGCACCCCAACACTAGTGTTATTGTTACAGGAACAGAGGCGACCATGGATGGCACCACTTTCATAGTTCAGGAGGAATTCCCATAGGAACCAATTCAGGTTCCACCAGAGTCCCTCCTCCACATAGTTATGGATGCCCATATTCGCCCCAACACCAGTGTGGTTATTACAGGAACAATGGTGGCCATGGATGGCACCACTTGTATTATTCAAGAGGAGTTCCCCACCACTGCGCCTCCACCACTGAATCTAGTTGATGATTGCGACCAGAATTCACCCAGCGTCTTCAACCTGGAGAAGTTGGATCTTATTTTTGACATCAAAGGTTATATGGCAGACCAAATCCATCGAAACACCCTCATCAATAGACGCATTGACATGTTATTCTATGCCTTTTCGAATGCATCAACCAAGAAGAGGTGCCTGACCTGCACACAACCCTACATACTCAAGCCCAGTAATGACATCCTTCATAGTGATGCTTCGGACAATAGGTTCCATGGTTCTCACATCCCCTCTAATTTCTAAATCTTCATAGTTCTTTGAGCATCACTGGCACGGTGATGGAACTTTACTCATGTTAACCTGGTCTAGTACTCTATTCATTTCTTTCCTAGCTTTAATTTTCACATTTTATTAGTTTTCTTAGTTTACAGAGGCAGTTCTGTCACCACTACCATCCGCCACCTACTCTGGTTTCCAACAAATTGGCAGGGCATGTGGTGGGTGCCCTTTTCTGTCTGAATGCATAATAGGTGACCACCTGTTTCGGTTTCCTCTAGTTTGACGGAACAAGTGGCAGGCAAGTGACATGTATCAATTTTGTATAGTGACAACTCATTAATAGGAATTACCAATTTCTTTATTTAAAAAAAATGTGTTAATTTTGTAAAAATAAAGTATAATACAATTAAAGATTAATGATAATGTGCTAATTTTGTATAAATATGGTTTGTTTTGGATTACAAATTTAATAAATATAAGTCAAAAATTTCAACTTCATTAGTTTAATTGATGAATAATAAATTAATATCAGTTTTAAATTTATCTATTTTTCTAAATATAATATATTTAAAGATTGTTTGTTCTCATAAATCCATTTTAATTTCATTGGTTTAATTGATGAATAATAAATTAATATCAATTTTAAATTTATCTATTTTTATAAATATAATATAATTAAAGATGATTGGTAATGTGTTGATTTTTTAAAAATAAAATATAATACAATTAGAGATTATTGATAATGTGTTAATTTTGTAAAATGATGATGATTATGATGATTAACGCCCACTAAGACCGAATTGGTCTATCGAAACTTAAGAGTGATCCAATTTTATTGTATGGGGAAAGGTGAATGTCCCTATGACTTTGGTTTAAATGTGAATCCACCCAAATATTTTTAATATGGATAATAAGAATTAAGAATTAGTAGAAAAAAAAAGAAAAAAAGAAAGAAAAAACCAAGTGTCGATATCCGTGAGAGCACTCTTTGTTTAGGGTTTCAGCCTCAAAACTATCCTCTCTCTCTCTCCTACTGTTGCGGCCATGGAGGCCGAGGGAGGGGGGATCTCGAACCCCTCCTATAGCTCTGTCACTGGCAAGGAGAATGGCTCCAACCACTCCAAACGATCGACCTTCGAACTCCTGGAGGCCATACAATAGATAATCTGGCAGGAGGAAATGTCGAAGGAGAAGTCGATGAAAATCGGTCCAAAATCCAATCACCCAAAAAAAAAATCGCACTTGGGAACCCAACAAATGCATCCCGCAAGCCTCGATCACTCCTAAATATATCATCAACTCTCTAAGAATGGAAGATCAAAAAAAATGCATGAGGGATTTCTCCCTGATAGGGAGATTCCTGGGGCTATGGCCTTCAGAAAAATACCTTGTCAAATGGATTCAGCACTGGTGGAGGCCCAAGGGTCACTATGACCTCCAACTTGGATCAAAAGGCTTCTTTACAATCATACTGCATAAACTTGAGGACAAAAATTAAATCTTTGAAGGATGTTCGTACTTCTACAAGTCGACAGGCCTTTTTCTCCACTTCTAGATGGAGAGATTCAACCCAAAAAAGGAAGACTTCACCCATGCTCTGGTTTGGCTGAGACTATACTTACTCCCATAGGAATATTTGTTGTAAGAGATCCTTGCTGGAATCGGTAACACCATTGGAATCTACGTCAAAGCCTTGGAGGTGACAAGACAATGAAGGTGCACTTCTTATGCCCACATTTGTGTCTATTTGAACATATCCAAACCCCTCCCCAAATCCATTACCATGGATTACCAAGATGATGAATGGTCCCAAACCATATATTATGAGTGCATCCCCTTTCGCTATCATAAATTCCACGAGCATTGTCATCTCTTCTGCAAATTCCCTTTAAATAACCCTACAAAATCTTCTCTGAAAGACCCTAACAAACCCAAGGATGGTTTCACCCAAGTCACAAGTCAGTGTAGACATCAAGTTAATAAATCCCACCCCCAGGCCCCCAGGACCCCCAACCAAGAATTCCTTTGAAACCCTTCAAACCCCATCGGATACCACCTACCCTCTGACAACCTCTATGACCGACCAAAACTCCGTCAATCCTGACCCCCCTGCCCCAGCTTCTTTGCAACCACCAACCATAGAGACTTCCCTTCCTGCAAATATGGGACTGTAAATGGGAGATCCAGACATGGACCTGGAGGATCAAGATCTAGCAGGTATAGATATGGCACATCTAGAGCAAGCCTATCGCAAGAAGAAACTGTATACCATACCAATAGATCAATTGCATAAAGTACACAAATTATTTCTCAACTCTTCAGTAGGAGGATCAACCTTAGCCAGTAGGAATCTTGGAATACAAAAAGGCACCTCAAAGGAACAATGCAAACCCACAAAAGACGAGAAAAAGAGAGGCAAAAAACCAAAACACCAACTTATTCAAGATGTCGGTAATTTTATTGTCAACTCAGGTCAAATTCATTTGATATCAAACAATTTCCCTCCCCTCCAACCCCCATCATCCTCATGAAGATGCTATCTTGGAATATAAAGGGCCTTAATGCAAAAACAAAACAAAGTTTTCTCAAAGAAAGAATCAATAAGGAACAACTAGATATACCTTTTCTGCAGGAAACAAAGTGTGCAGGAGAGGAATCTTTTTCTTCTCTTCGAAAATGTTGGAAGCAATCAAAGCATGTGGAAGTGGATGCCAGGGGGGTATTCGGTGGCCTAGCAATGATTTGGAATCAAACCATAGTTTTACTTGATGGTTTTTTCACCTCTAAATGGACCATCACAACCTCCTTTCGCCTAATTGGCTCAAACAAACAAGGCTACATCATAAATTTCTATGGACCCCCTCGACCAGGAGACAAGGAAGCCCTCCTTCATCACTTGGACTAGATAGCCAACCACATTGACTCCCAAAGATGGATCCTCGAGGGAGACTTAAACATGATCACATGTATGGAGGAAAAAAAGAGGGGCACACGCACTTTGGGAAATGACAGTGAGATTTTCAATCGCACCATTGGCCTTCTGAAACTCAATGATGTTGGAATAGACAATGATCCCTTCACATGGTCCAACAGACGCTCAGGAGCTCAACATGTCTCCAACATACTAGACTAGTTCCTCCTTTCAGAAGCCATAATGATGGATGGCCTTGCTTGGAATGCCACGGTCATTGACACCCCGGGGTTGTACCACTACGCAATTCTATTAACTATTAATATCAGTGGCACCCCAGGTAGAAAAAACTTTCACTTTGAAAAATTATAGTTGACACACCCAGATTTCCAAGCAAACATCAAGCAATGGTGAGAAGAAGTGACCATCCAAATAGGGACCCTGATGTACCATTTCCAACAGAGGATAAAAAACCTCAAACAACATCGAAAATCTTGGTTTAAGTCCACTTTTGGCGACATATTTCAAGCACAAGAAATTCTCAATCAGAAAATGCAAATCCTCCAACAACAGATCAGATATGAAGGCCTTATGGAATCCCTAAAGAAGCAGGAAACTCTACTAAACAACTAGATTGCAGAAAGAAGGGTGCAGGAAGAGATACTCTAGAGGAAAAAATCCCACATCCAATGGCTAAAAGAGGGGGAAAAAACACCAAATTTTTCCACAGATCCATGGTTCAACATCACCAAATAAGTCACATCACTCACCTAGTCTTAGAACAAGGAATATAAATTCAACAAATCACAGATATAGAAAAGGAAATGCTCTCTTACTACAAAAATCTTCTAGTAGAACCCCTAGTAGATCACTCGTGGGCTATTAAATCTATCCTCAAGAACATTCCCAAGGAGGTCAGAAAAGAGTAGAACAAGGCACTCGTGAGACCAATTACTCAGGAGGAGGTCGACCAATCTCTCAAGGATACCTCGTTGGGAAAGGCTCCTAGGCCGGATGGGTTCACTTCTGATTTCTTCCACTACTATTGGGGCATCATCTGTGACTATGTTTGGGAAATCATCGAGGACTCTAGAAGATCTGGGTAGGTTCTCCAAGCCCTCAATGCAACCTTTCTTACCCTCATACCTAAATAAAAAAACACCAGCTCCCCCTCGCACTTCCAGTCCATTTCCCTATTCAATGTTATCTACAAACTCCTAATGAAGATAATTGCAACACGACTCAAACCCATTATATCGTTCATAATCTCTTCAGAACAATCTAGATATGTGGAGGGCAGACAAATCTTGGACAATGTCATCCTATCTCACGAAGTAATCCACTTGCTACACTCAACCAAAGCTCAAGGTATTCTCCTAAAACTAGATCTCTCTAAAGCCTTTGATAAGTTAAGATGGAGCTATTTAATTTCAACTCTCCTCACCTTCAACTTTGATCCCAATTAGGTCTCTTGGATTATCAACCTCACCTCTTCCACCCTGTTTTCCATCCTCATCAATGGCATTCCCACAAAACCTTTCTCCCCCTCAAGAGGAATAAGGCAAGGGGAATCTCTCTCACCCTTCCTTTTCATCCTTATGGAAGAGGGGCTGAATTGCACTATCAAAGAAGCCATCATAGATAACTCCCTCTCTGGCCTCACCCCACATGGAATCTCTCCCCCCATCTCTCACAACCAATTCATGGATGACATACTTCTAATGGTAATTTCTACAGCCATAGAAGCCCTACTCTTCAGATCTATCATTGACCTTTTTTGTGAGGATTTAGGCATGGAGGTGAATATGACCAAATGCCAAGTATTCTTCTTGAACATGCCAATTGAGATCCAAAACAACCTCACTAAAATCCTGGGATTTACTTGTAGTATTCTCCCCTTTGTATACTTGGGTATCCCCCTTATTGATAACCTACTAAGAAATTCATCCGGGGACTCCTTGTTATCCATCTTTCGAAAGAAATGTTACCTTTGGATATTCTGACCCTCAATCTGCCTAGTCACCTCATCCTCCTCAAATCAGTACTACAAGCCCTCCCTTTCTACGCTTTCTCATCCCTGGCGACCCCAAATTTTATCCTTAGCAACTTAATAAATATTCAACAAATATTTCTCTGGAACGACACCAAAGAAGGGTGAAAAATCGCCCTGGTAAGCTAGCAAAAAGTTTGTAATCCAAAGAAAGTAGGGGGCCTTAGCCCCTGAGACCCAACCATACTCAACAAGGTCCTCAGTGATAAAATTTGGTGGAGATGGTTAAAGAGACCCAAAGACCTTTGGGCACGTCTTTGGAGGAAAAAACACACTCTCACAATCCTAGAAAGAGAGCTCATCAAGTGGAGTGGTCAGAGCCCAGGATCGCTCATCTGGAATGTGGCCAGGAATAATTGGGGACTTACCACAGATCACTCTTTTTGGGAATTGTAGAGTGGTTCTTTGACTCTCTTTTGGAGTGACTCCTAGAAACAACTCCTAGCCTTGAACACAAATATGAATCTCAGTGCCTTCATCCCCTTCTTGACTAAAGAAGGACTCCAAAAAGTGTCGGATATCTTGAACCCAAATGCCCCAAGGGAAATCTGGTGCACCTGGAAGAACTCCCACGAGGTCCTGGATATCCCCAGATATTTCAATCTCCAACCTCTATAGGAACATCTTGATTCAAGGAAAATTTTAATTCAACAAGGGGATGACATCCTTAGATGGAGACACTCCACCACAGGAACCTTCAATATTCAATAAGCTTACCACCTAAGAGCAGGTCACAAATCCTTACTTCGAGAAGAGGTTTGGGGCAAGATATGGGAAGCAAAATCCTGGCCAAAAATCAACACCTTCCTCTAGCTAGTTGCGCAGAACAACATTCTCACCTAGGACAACTTAAGGAAAAGGGGTTTCATAGGTCCTTCTTGGTGTCAGTTATGCGGCTCAGAGGAGGAAAATCAAAATTATCTCATAAACATGTGCACCTATAGTTCATTCATTTGGGATCACAACACCAGCCTAATGAGAACCACGGACAGGAACCGCACAGGGTTTCGGGAAACTATAGCAGGATGGAAAGGCTTGATTTTTCAATCCTCCATCCTCAACAAAATGTGGTTGTTGTTACCAGGATTCATTCTCTGGAAAATATGGAAAGAAAGGAACAAACGAATCTTTAAATTAGCTACCAGGACCTAGCAAGAAGTATGGACTACAATCCACTCCAACATCAATGAAACAATATCTTTGCATCGCTAGATGGATCAGGATTTAAACTGCCCACTGAATGAGCGTCACATCCTTAGTGCCTGGAAACTCAATATCCGCCCCACCTCCACCAACCCTCCTATCATTTTTAGTCGTAATCTTAGCCCCACTCAGTGGGAAGCTCCACCTATAGGCTGCTACAAACTAAATTTTGATTGGGCCTCCAAAGGGAATCTGAGACCTACAGGCTACAGAGAATTCATCCACAACAACAAAGGGGAAATCCTCCACATCATGGCAGGAACTCTTGGGCACAACACCAACAAAGTTGCAGAAATATGGGGCCTTCTTTATGGTCTACAAGCGACCATAGAACAAGAGATTTTCCCCATCATTGTGGACGGTGACTCACAAATTGTCCTAAATCTCCACTCCCATCTCCTTAACGAGGCAACCACGGAGAAAATTTCTCCAAGATGGAGACTTATGAATGGGCTTCTCAGAATCAAATCCACCCTCCAACCTCATTGGGTAATCCTTCCTTCTCATGTATGAAGAATGGAAAACCAAGTTGTTGATTTGCTGGAAAATTTTGGAGTCCAGCTAGAGGAAGGAGTCTTCTCGTGCTCCCCCACCTATAATCCTTCCCATCCCATAGTCATTGCTTGTAGGAACATAGCTAACGCCAAGGATCGACCCCCGGATGGGGTGCTTCTGAGCCCAATCTATGAAAAAACCATGGCGAGGCCACCTGGCCAGGAAGCTAGCCACCTGGTGTCTGATCATTCATGTCCCCCCACTTCTGTCACCTCATGGATTTAAATCTACCGATGCCACCTTCCAAACTCCAGTCGAAACTAGTCTCCCACACGATTTGGAATCTCTCTTGCGTGGGAGTCTTCATGGCATCATGTGAGACTCTCCCTCAGTCACATCTACTCCTCCAAACTGGCTTTCCTAAAGCTGATTTTGGGTGCACTGAACCTCATTCTCCCCCTCCCCATCTTCACGACCAAATTTCCCTGGTTCTCATTTTCTTCGGGCCCATGCTTCTCCTCTGGTGCGAACTCCACACGGATTCCAGGAATTCAAGCTGGTGCTTCTCCTCTCCTAGTTTGTGAATCCTCTATTCCTTCTATCTCAGGCCGTTGTTTTCTATTGACATGCCCCACCTTAGAAGCAAGTCCAAAAGAGGTGTCGCCTGGCATGCGGCCAGGGGAAGGGAGCCGCCCACCTACGACCCTCCTCCTGAAGCTGGATACCTCCCCATATTGGCTCTTGTTGCTGCACCTATCCCCGCTCAACCACTCCATGAGACCACCCGTAACCTCTCCCCTTTCTCGATCCCCTTCACCTATAGAATCGAGTGGTTTGATACCCTCAGAAACTCACTGGGTTTCACACCTCCCCCCCCTTCCCACCTCAACAACCTCCACCTC
>ML799961.1:195343-212919 GCA_009831015.1 Picea engelmannii | reverse complement strand
TGTCCCCCCACCTCCTCCCCATTTGTGACAGGTGTGATGATTGAGCAGTGGTCATGGACACTTTGAGTGACCACAAAAGGGACCCGGGGGAGGTCAAGTCAGTTATTCTTGACATGAAGAATAAGGATGCATAACACTAGCGCAGTGTGGACACTCTGATGTCCTTCTTTCAGGACCTCCTACAAGCTATAGTGGACCGCAACAAGGGAAAATCACAGGCCCATCAGGTCTACGTCGAGCCAAGGCTCAGATCATGTTTTTAATTGTTTCCATGTTTCAGGTTTCTATCTTCTTTCATTTCCCGACAGCCATGGAAGGCTAGCCTACATTTTTTCCTTATGTTTAAATCTAGCTATTAGCACTTCTCCTTGTGTGGCATCTATGCCTCTTTTTGCATGGCACAATACTATTTTTTGGACAAATGGGAACGGTGGTTTCCCAGAAGGGAATCACTTCCACGTATGATTAGGATTGACATTATTTTTTTGACAAATGACAGAAGTGGTTTCCCAGAAGGGCACCGCTACCATGTATGATTAAGATCAACATTTAGTTGTAAATTTTTAACAGGATTCAATTCAAACTCTAACTTATATAAAAAAAAAATACTTAAGAATTAGTAGGATCTTAATATTTTATAATTAAGAAAAACCAATTCCGTGATAATAAATACTCTCTCTCTCTCTCTCTCTCTCAAAATAGAAAACACTCTTTCTAACGTACCCAACCCCCAAATGGGTAACGTCACTGCTAAAACAACCCAATAAAAATTCATGATACCAAATCTATATGCCAAAAATAACACATAGCATAACAACTATAACTGGGCACAACAACAACTTAACAACATACAACAAAATTCAACCACATAAGTAGATATTTGAATGCATCATTTTGATCATGACAACTAGAATTTAACCAAGATAACTGAGATTAAATTGCACAACTACATCAACATTTAACATAAATGAACACAACAAATAAGAAAAATGATCTTATGAAAGTATGCAACCAACTGCAAAGGACAGACGTTCCTCCCATATGTAGAACTTTGTTATAGTTCTCAACAAGAAGTCACCCCCTAGTTGGGGGTACAAATCCACAAGAGAATGTGCTCCCCAAGGTTGGCTAATGTCCCACTCTCAACAGTCAAACTCATAGCTCATTCTAGTCCCTCAACTCTCTTCCCCTCAACCTATACAACCCAAGGGATATAATATTGATTCACTACTCAAATTCCCTTAGGCCTTTCCACTTCCCTCGAGGGATTCCAACAATGGTTGGACAATAATTCTATTTGCTGGGAGCTCGAGAATTCTACAACTGCAACACAAATTCTCCCATCAGCAAAACATGTGCTTCCTTCGAGACTTTCGAAATGTACAGTATTCCTAGGAGCACAACGTCTTTCTCCATGAATACTTAGCTCCAAACAACTTCCAAAATTTCCCACAACAACTACCTTTAAGATTCAACACTCAGAACTTTTTATTGTCCAGAAAAATCCATGTAAAAATAGCTCTCCATCAAAAAATGTGAATGTGTAATTATGGTCTACTACCCATACGAATTTCATCTCTTTCTATTGCTTTCTTGACTTGCACTCTTCTCTAAGTTGATTGCACTCATCCCCCATTCTCTCAATAACTATGGGAAGTGACTCTCACACCAACTCTCATACATAAATTCAATGTTTGGGATATAGAATACTCAATGACTAATGGAAAGTTCATTGTAAGGATAATTTAGAGAGAAATAGTTTGGGTTTAATAAACATGGGCAAAATCTTTCCCTTGGACCCCTTCCCTCTCTTGTGGATACTTATCCCTAAAATATTTGTATGTGTCCATCTGCAGTTGGCGATACATTTTATTTATTATATTCAATTTACACCATTTATATATTACATCGCTTTGTCTCTCGGACATATACTATATTTACAATATACATCACTTGGCTCTCAACCATATACTATGTATACAATATACATTGCTAGTTTAGAGTTTGAAAATAGGGATATTACATTCCCTTACCATGTACAAACTGCATTGTCCTTGGTGCACATAACGATATAAGTTCACACACACACACACACACATATAAACATTACATCATAATACTTGCTAATTCTGCAACTTAAAATGACTCTCATAGAAATTCCAACCAACAACTCTCTTTACCCCTCAACCTACACATTGGTTGGACAATAAATCTCATATTTGTGGCTCCATGAACTCTAGTTGACCAAATGGAGTCTTCAATCTCTTATGTACAAATGTACATTCAATTTTATTCAAAATTTGCAAAACATTGCGAGTATTCTTCATTTATGTCTTCCTTGTGCCCCCATGTACCATATTCGGGACTATAGTAGGTCCATTGAACCTTACAAAGTCAATGGATTTTTTCTTGAGAACTTCAATTTTCCAGTCCAGGATGCGCAATAGTTCTACCTAGAAATCCCCTTCATGTTCCACCTAAATCACATTCCAATCAATCACATGATTAGGATCAGATACATACCTTTTTAATAAAGACACATGGAACATGTTATGAATTCTCATGGATGCAAGTAATTCTATAACATATGCAATTTTCCCTATAATTTCTAAGACCTCAAAAGGGCCACCATATCTCACTTCCAACTTCAGGAAAATTCTCAATTTCAACGAGCTTCTCAATTTCAACGAGCTTCTCAATTCTTAAAAACATATTCTCTATTACTATGAATTCTCTATGTGTTCTTCTTTTATTGACATATCTATTCTTCCTATCTTGTGAAACTTTCAAATTATTTTTTATCTTTACCATTTGTTCTTCCATTTCTCTTAACAATTTTCTCCCATTCACGGTTATGTCTATTGGGTTATCCCAACTTACTGGTGTGTTGCATTTTCTACCACATAATGCTTCAAATGGGCTCATCTTCAATGATTATTGATACCCATTATTTTATGCAAATTCAATTAAATGGATATAGTCCTCCCACCTAAAAGTTGTCCATTAAATTCATTAGATCAACATATCTTCAATTATCTAATTAATTCTCTATGTCTTCCCATTTAAATTTGGGTGATACGTTGTACTGAAATTCAGATTGGTCTCAAATCCTTTAGATAACCCCTTCCAAAAATTGGAAGTGAACTTGGGATATTGATCTGACACTATTGTCTTAGGTACACCATGTAACTTAGAAATCTCTTATATATAAATTTATGTAATATTGGTTATCTTATGAATTACTTTCACAAGAATGAAATTTGTAGCCTCTGTAAGCTTTTCCACCACTACCATCATGGAATCATGTTGCCTTTTTTTCCAAGGAAATTTCGTAATGAAATCGATAGTAACAACTTCCCATTTCCATTTAGGAATGAAAAATGGTTGTAACAATATCATGGGATGTCTGTGCTCAGAATTTACCTTCTAACATTCCATGCATCTAGCCAAATAATCAATAACATATTTCTTCATACTAGGCCAAAAATATTGGCCACTTGCAACTATAACAATTTTCTGGTATCTTGGATGTCCACTGTATGGCACATTGTGCATCTCCTTTAAAATCAAATTTCTCAATTCCTGAGAATTAGGAACATAAACTTTGTTCTCGAATAAGAGGATTCCATCATCTTCCAGCTGGTCATCCTTATGTTTTTCTTTTATGTTATTATGTTGCAATATTTCTTTAACTTGCGCATAATGTTGGTCTATTGTTACAACCTCTAGAATTGTATCTTTTAAATCTTTCATGTACATACTAATGGAACTGTAGCATGCATTTTATGCACCCTTCTACTGAGTGCATGAACCACCTTGTTCTATTTTATCTTTATGTGTTTAATGCCAAATTTGTATTCACTAATAAATTCCACCCATCTAGATTTTTGTCATGTAGTGTTGGTTGTTCAAACAAATATTTTAGACCCATATGGTTTGTCCTCAATTCATTTTTTCTTCCCATAAGGTAATGAATCCACTTGTTTAATGCATGTACTATGGATACGAACTCTAAGTCATCTGTGACATAATTTATCTCACCCTCCTTCAATTTTCTAGAATCATAACTTGGTGTCTTGGCATGTTGTTACAACATATCCACTCATGTAAGTTTATTTACTAGGAATTTTCTTAGTCTTTATTGGGTTTGATGGCACTCCTTAGGGTAAAACACATCACTGAGTTCCTTGATGTGTTGTTGCACCTACTCACTTCATGTGATTTTCTTACATGGGAATTTTCTTTGATTTTCTAAGCTCCAACAAGGATAAACTCACCAATTCATATGTTGATGTGTTTCTTTACTCCTCCACATAGTGTGATTTTGATATTTTAATATGTATTTAGCACTTGCATCTTTCTAGAGGCCCCACATACTAATGTGCATCACTTGATACATTATTGCAACTTATCCATTTATTTGATTTTTCTTAAAGAGGTTAGCAATAGAAATACAATTCAAAAAATACACCCCTCAAGATAAACAACATAGACTAGTCACTTATCACATTGTTTCAACAAGACAATATGTTTTAGCTCCTAGAGGGGAAACACATCATTACCTTGGTTGATACACATATTTTTCTTATGGTTTTTAACCATTGGATTCAAATGATGATAATAGACACATGATATAACCTCGAGAGATAAATCATATCATTTTTTCTTGTGACATTTCCTTAGATAAAATGCATGGTTCATTATTCTAATGTGTAGCTATGATCCCTAGTAAAAATTATTTGATCTTGGGTAACTAATATATTATTCATGTTATGTGAAACATCCATGAAATACTTCATAATGAATCACAGAAGATTCCATGGCTATCTTTCATCTCATATTGTTATTTCCTAGAGGTCTCTTAGATTGAAATGAAATTGCTTATTTAATCTCATATTATTATTTCCTAGAGTTTTCTAGAAAATTGAAATTGCTTATTTAATCTCATATTATTATTTCCTAGAATTCTCTAGGAAATGAAATTGCTTAGCCCTTGTTGGATAAATGGAATTGATGTATGAGCTTTCCAAGTTTTAAAAGAAAAAATACAATTTTTGGATACCTTTGATGCTTATTTCTCCTTCAAAAGTATTTCCCTACAAGTGATTGCAATTAAGAATTACAAGTGATTGGATAATAATCGCTGCAAATTGCAATCATCAACATGGTTGGATTTCAACATGATTATTTTAATTTGTTAACGATAACTTCGAGCTTGTGTTGTTTTGATATTTATATAATATTCCACGAAGCTTCATTTACTTCGAAAGATGCAAGAAGTATGCCTATTCTCTTGTCTTCTTTACAAAAATGAATGCACTATTCCACGAACCAACACTATAGTTAGCAAGATAGATGGTTGGTGGTAAAAACAAATTTGGTGTTATACCATTTTACTACTTGTATTTTCTTATTTTTTTAGTCTCTTCGTGTTCATTATTACTATTTATTAATTGTGTTAATTGTACTAAATGCACTATTCCACGAACCAACACTATACTATATTTAGGAAGTTCATTATTACTATTTATTAATTGTGTTAATTGGACTAAATGCACTATTCCACGAACCAACACTATATTTAGGAAGTTCATTATTACTATTTATTAATTGTGTTAATTGGACTAAATGCACTATTCCACGAACCAACACTATATTTAGGAAGATAGATGGTTGGTAGTAAAAACAAATTTGGTGTTATACCATTTTACTACTTGTATTTTCTTATTTTTTATTCTCTTCGTGCTCATTATTACTATTTATTAATTGTGTTAATTGGACATGCTTCTTCATAATAGGAAAGACTAAGACTATGTTAATCTCAAGAAATTATTCTTACCATAATGTGAATGTTAATTCTCATATTCTAATGATGGATGTGTTTATAAAATGTTGTTAATGCAAAAAAAAAAAAAAATGATCATGTCCACATAACACAATCTTGATTATGATTTTTCTTTCTTGTAAAAGATTTTATAAGTTCCACAGAACACAATCTTGACTAGGATTTTTCTTTCTTGTAAAATATTTTATAGGTCACAGTCCATTTGTGAACTTGAAAATAAAACATTTTTTCCTTTATTACCTTATACATGTAGTACATTTGCAATCATATCGAACCATTAACTTATTATCCAAAAACCATCAAGGAAAGCATCATAAACAAACATCTTATTAAAATCAACATGATCATGTGGGGTTTACAACTAGTGTTAACATCTTATTAAAATCAACATGATCATGTGGGGTTTACAACTAGTGTTAACATCTTATTAAAATCAACATGATCATGTGGGGTTTACAACTAGTGTTATTAACATCGTGATATTATCGTATTTTAAAAGATCGACAATATTTTCTGACTGATATTTTTCAAAAAAAAAATCGATTTGTTAATTTTGTCGACATTGATGTTTCTGTATTTTCTTTTCCAAACCCTCGAGGATATTTTCAAAAACATGATATTGGTAACGCTGATTTAAATTCATCACACCATTAATACATAAAAAAAATAAAAGGAGGATTAAAAAAACACCATCCCTCCCAAGCTACTCATACAATTAAACTCAAGGTGTACACACCACAAATCATTTGTCCATAATCTTTCAAGTGAAATTCAAGCAATAAAAATAGAGTCAATGAATATTTGTATCATTGTGAAAAATATTGGTATAATTTTGAATGGATGTTTCTATCATTGTGAAAATATTTGTATAATTCAAGCAATAGAATTAATGGATGTTTATATTATTGGGAAAGAAGTTGTATATTTCTATGTGAAAAAAACAGAGTTAGAAAAGAAATATTTTTTGATATTACATGTTTATCATACATTCCATAAATATAGTATGATAAACATTCCATAAATATAGTTACATACTAATTACAGAGCTTACCCATTTGGTTTCAAAATGGGATTCAATTTCATAATTGTTTGTAATTATTTGTCTCCCAATTTGTCACATACTATTTTGGATGCTCATGCATTATCACATATAATAGGTTGTTCTTCCTCACATGTATATATGTATATGGTAGGTGTGTATATAGACCAATATATGTGTGTAGTTTTTATGGATGTTTCTATCATTGTGAAAATATTTTTATAATTGAAGTAATAGAATCAATGGATGTTTGTATCATTGTGAAAAGAGTTGTATATTTCTATGTTAAAGAAATACAGTGTGAGAAAAGAAATATTGTGTAGTATTGCATGTCTATCATACATTCCATAAGTATAGTTACATACCAATTATAGAGCACCCATTTGGTTTCAAAATGGGATTCAATTTCATAATTGTTTTTTATTATTTGTCTCTGAGTTTGTCACATACTGTTGTGGATGTACATGTATTAGCACATATAATAGGTTGTTCTTCCTCACATGTATATATGTATATGGTAGGTGTGTATATAGACCAATATAGGTGTGTAGTTTCTATGGATGTTTCTATCATTATGAAAATATTTGTATAATTGAAGCAATAGAATCAATGGATGTTTGTATCATTGTGAAAAGAGTTGTATATTTCTATGTGAAAGAAATACAGTGTGAGAAAAGAAATATTGTGTAGTATTACATGTCTATCATACATTCCATAAGTATAGTTACATACTAATTATAGAGCACCCATTTGGTTTCAAAATGGGATTCAATTTCATAATTGTTTTTTATTATTTGTCTCTGAGTTTGTCACATACTATTGTTGATGCACATGTATTAGCACATATAATAGGTTGTTCTTCCTCACATGTATATATGTATATGGTAGGTGTGTATACAGACTAATAAAATATGTGCACAAGGATGCTAAGGAGAATGCACATCATGCATTGATTTGTATTTGTATAGATTACATAAATATGTATGTATAGGCTAAAATACGGTGCATAGAAAATAAATTTCATGTAGTATGTCAATTTGATCTAGTTCTAGTGATTGAGAGGAGAAATTATTATCCTTCCCACCGAGTTTCAAATTCCACTTGTGACATGGTGGCTCTTAGTATGCCACGAGGAAAATATCATTCTTATTCTTCAAGTTTAGGTGAGTAGTTACATGTGTACAACATCACCCCACCTATGAGTTAGTTTTTCAATTTATACACAATATTACATATGATCTTATTAAAATATTAAGCCAAAAAAATTAAATTAAACTTGTAGATTTTATATGCCTCAAAGCCACACACCAAATTGGTGTATCAGACCCTCTTGTTTGTGGAACAAGGGACCCCTTCCCCATAATGATTTGACTTCTAAAGTCTCCACAAAGATATATATATCCTACCCTACCTCCTAAATGCTAATTTTTTTTATTCCTTTTCTTCCCATAAAAAAAATAAAAAAAATAAATTAATTATAAATTATTAGTTAACTTTTTTAAAGATTATTGTTTTTACATACTTTAAAAGTAATATAGTGTAAGTTATTTTAATATAGATATAGTAGTTGTGAGCACCCGCGTAGGTTTATCACATGTTCTTAAATTAAATTTTAAAAAATAATTGAGCTGGTCAAAGTGATATTCCAATTATCAATTTAAAAATTGAAGTTGTAATTTCATATATTAATTTAAAAATTATATTATATTTCTAAATATAATTATAATTATTATAATGATGGTTAATGCCCATTAAAATTAAGAAATTATTTGGATTTCTTTAAGAGAAGTATTCTAAGATTATTATTTTTTTTATGAGTTAAAAGGTTAGGGAGGCTGGTACTTTGACAAATCTTTTGAAAGTATACATAGGAAATTTCATATTCAACATATGGAAACTATGCAATGACCAATTTCACTATAAATTTGATAGTAATTTGTTTTTACTTTATCAATGTTGATTTTCTTCTTTTCACTAGTAAAAACAAACACATATTTTTGATATTTTTTAAATTAAAATTAATCACCTTTTATAGTATTTTAATTTTTCTTTATCCTTCTACATAGCACCACAATTATACCTAGAATGGTTATTCAATTTCTTTCATCTTCATCATCTTCTTTGTATGCTCTGACCAACCTAAATTCATCCTCGAATGCAAGAATTGAGTCGTGATTTTCTTGCCAAACAAAATGGTGATAGAATTCCACAACATTGATAGCAACCTTTTTTTCACGGGTCTGGCAAACAGGAGAGCACCTAGAGTTGCTACCACGAGAAGGAATGGGAGCTTAGAATAGAAAAGGAGAAAAGAATGAAATCTAAGAGAAATCAGAGCCCTGGTCAGTAAGCAAAATCACCGAGGATTCAAAAATGCAGCATAGACCAAAAGAATTGTGATCCAAGAACCACATCGGCTTCTTCCTTAACTCGCTTCAGTCCATCATATTCGCTAGTTCCTGGAGTACTAATAAATCAATACCAAGTGCTACCATTAAAACATCCAACATCCTACATCATGTGAGACTTAACCACCTCATAATCGCCCTTATCTTCCTATCCGGTTGAATGATCGATTGCAATGGAACCATGGAGTTAAGCATGTGGGGGACATCGAGGTGACGAGATTGCCACATAAGCCACCATCACCTCATTGAATGCATGGAGACACTTGGAACCCCATCCAGGGAATTGATATCGGCTCGGGAAAGGGACTGACCAGCCTTCCTTAGATAGGGACAATGGAGATCGGCCCAGCTACAATTAAGAGGAAGGGAAGGTCTGGAAAAAATTTCATTAGCTAGAAGATCCACAATTTTGTTGGCCTCTCGAAGAACATGGGAGGGAATGAGGGTGGTAATGCGAGGAATGGTGGAGATAAGGAGCTCTAGGAGAAATCAAAGGCACCTATTGCTGGAGACTTTGGAAGGAGAGGAGCCATTATGTAGTTTGATAAGCATGTTAATAATGAGTTTTAAGTTCCCTTCTACAATGAGCTTGGAAAAATGAAGGGAGTGGGAAATGCTAAGTCCTTGAATTAGATCCCAAACCTCAATAGAAATGTTCGAGGAGCATATATGACCATGATAAATGTGTAGAATATTATCATTATAATATCGAAAGACCCCACCATAGTTAGGTGGTCCTTGCTTGCTTACCTTTCGAGGTGCCATTAAATTTTAGCTTGACAAATCCAGAGTGGGTTCAAGCAAAGGGAGAAGAAGGAGAGGGAGGATAGAGGAAGGAAGAAGGGGAAATGTTGGGGGAGGGAAGAGAGCCAAAGGGAGAGAATAAATTGTTCATTATAATTGTATTGTATGTCATTTGCATCCTAAGTTTTGTTTAGGATTTTTTTTTCCTCAGAAAAAAACATAAATTTTATTCATCCTAAGAGAAAAATTTACATTATGTATATAACATGGAGCCTCCATGTCTTTGTTGTAGCTTGTAGGAATAAAAAATGATCATAACATTAAACTCCAGGAGGAGTTATGATATGTTCCTTTATAAAAAATAAATGACATCAATATATCGATACATATTGGAAGATTTGTGTGTGAAATTCCAAAGACTAAAAATCAACAAGAAAACTTTAACTACTAAGGGTTGCATCGATGTGTGGAATAACTACATAAAATACTTATGGCAGCACTGAGAAGACACCTCATCTATGACCTCCTCGACCTGCCACTTTCTAATATCCAACCGAAATCGTGCTTTGGATAAGGAGTTTGCCTCTCGGTTCTTCTCCGTGAAAAATTGTCGAATATTGATCAACTCAAAAGAGGTCATTAATTTTTTCACTTCATTAAGAATAGAAAGAAGTTGTAGATTGAGGAAGTGTTGCAACTTGTTTGCCCAATTAATGACTATCATTGAATCTCCCATGACCTGAATCCGATTCAACCTTTTTAAGTAGCAAATAAAATAAGCAGTTTGAAGGACAATAGCTCATCATGGTTGTTGGTTCCTTGGCAAAAACCCACTTTCATCTTAAAAATATGAGACTCTCATAAGTATAGTATAGCCCCCCACCCACATGCCTGATTATTGTTTTGAGAAGCACCATCAAAAAAATCCAAAGGAATAGACTTTTCGATCTGAGTCTCACTGGTAGACCTCGAATGATGACCTTTTTTTCTTGTGGGAAGTAAGAGAGGATACTAACATCTTGAGATGAAATACAGTCTGGTGTGGATAACATGCCTTTGAAGATGGAATTGTTCCTTGCCAACTAGGCTCCCCAACACAAAATGAGGGGTAAGGATTTTATGCTTCTGTTTGAAGGGTTGGAGACCCAAGATTTCTAGGCCTCCTCCATAGACAACCCCCTCTTGTCACAAGGTAGGAGCAAGGTTGAGGACACCTCCTTCCAAATCTGGGTAACAAAGGGACAATTTAAAAAAATGTGTTGTGCAGACTCGTTGTCGGATTTACATAGAGAGCACCATCACAGGCCTTCAATTTGTCTATGTTTCATCTTGTCCTAGGTTGGAATCTTATTCATTATGAGACACCACATGAAAATGTGTGATTTTAAGTGGCAACGAACTTTCCACGATCTACCACCACCAAAGGGGATCCCTTAAGTGTTTTTCAATGTTTAAATGAATGTTTCAGAATTTTGGAGAGTGTTGACCTAAGGGGGTATGTTTCCAAACAAGCTCATCCTCTTGATCCATGATTATATTATGAATAAATTTTAATTCTCAGGTATAATCTCTCCATAGAGTGGACACCTCCCCATCCAAACCATATACATCAGACCCTAACCATTCTTAAATCTAGATAGAGGTTCTCTCTATATCAACTACCTTATTTAAATGGAATATACCTTGATTGTGTAATACCTAAGCCAATTCTTACAGTAGTAGATGTGTTCTACCAATCCCCAGCCAAGGATCGTATCGAATACTCACCTATGAAACATTTCCTACCCTCCAAGAAAGTTCTTCGTTGATCAAATTAAAATAATTTAAAATTGCTTTCTAAATAATGGAGCACACTATTGTACCTTTTTTTCGAGGACCTGATCCAATCCAAAATGGAGAGGGGTGCAATAATTTTTGTGTGACAACATTTGTCCACAAAATTTTCAATGAAATCAACCTCCAAATAAATTTTTCCGCAAGATCCTTAGAGAAAAGGAAGATATTTTTGAGTCCCCAACCTCCCAAGGCCTTTGGAATCGATAGGGATTCCCACTTTACCCAACACAATACAAACTTATCTCGAGATCCTTCCCACAAAAATTTAAAGCATATCCTTTACATTTTTTCCAGGACCCCATTTGAAATCGAAGCTAATGATATCCAATAAACCGGGATTGCTTCTAGTACCGACTTTACCAGAACCAGTCAACCCGCTCTAGAGAGAAAGTGAAAGCACCATATCTTAAGTCTATTTTCTAGTTTTTCTACTATCCATTGCCAATAATATTTTTGATAATAGTTTGGCTTTAGCTGGAAACCTAAATATTTTAGACTCAAATCCAACTCTCTGACTTGGAATGGAGAAAAGGATTTGTAGTAGATTACCTCCTCCTCCTCCTCCATCTTGTTAATTGATATAGTTCTCTTTCCTTCATTAATTTGCATTCCCATTGCTCTGTAGAAAATATATATTATATCTTCCAAGGCTTCGATATTGTCCCATTGACCATAAAAAAATATTAGGACATCATCAACAAAAAACAATTGTTAAAGATAAAGAGTAGGAGCAGTTTGAATACCCCTGAAGGAGCCATGAGACTTTGTGTCTCTTATTGAACGACTAAGTCTTTTGGACACAAGAAGTAATAAAAGAGGAGATAATGGGAATCCATGTCATAGTCCCCTACCAACCCTAAAAAAATGGGAAGTAGAGCCATTTATGAGTGGAACAAAAGAGGTGGAGGTGACACAACTCATGACCCAATTTATGAAAGGAACTTCAAAACCCACATGAGTGAGGAGCATCCAAATACATATCTATCTTACTCTATTGTATTCCTTTGAAAGGTTGATTTTGACCACTGCTCCTTTCAACTTTTTTTTCTTAATATTGTGCAAGCCTTCTTGTGCTACGCCTATGAATTAATGAATCTATCACCCTTCCAAAAAAAAAAAATTGCTCCTTAGATATGATAGACAATAGTATGGGATTTATCCTTTTTGCGATGACTTTTTCCACAATTTTCTAAATGCACTTGCATAAAGACATCAGTCGAAACTCCTCAAAGTCTTGAGGGGAGTCTGATTTCGGGATAAGGGAAATAAAGGTTGAATTTAAAGGATCATGCATATACCCTTCCTTTCTCGATTCCTCTGATATCATTACCCAACATGTCAAAGAATCCAATAAAGAATTATATGGTCCAGTCATCCATCCCTGGACCCTTATCTTTTTGGAAACTGTAGAGCACCTCCTTAAGTTCTTCTTCTGTGACTTCTTCCATAATATTTCTATTTTCCTCCTGCTAGAAAATTTAGGGAAAATAACCTATTATTCTGACTACCTCATCTAGGAAGGCTCGACGTTTTGCCTGAAATAATGTTTTGAAGTATTGTTTACCCATGTTTTCCAGAAATTTGAAATAAGCCACATACTATTTGAGATTGTATTTTAGTCTCTATATGGTATTTTGGAGTTTCCATCCTTTTGCGTAAGCCTAAAAGAACTTTGTGTTTTCATCCCCTTTTTCCAACCATATGTTTGTTCTCTATAGTCTCCAAGTGGCTTACTTTTCCTCTAGTAGCTTCTTTTTCTTTTGTTCCAATTGAACTAGAGTTTCCTTTGTTTCTGCTAAGGAGAAGCCTCCATCTACAGTCTCATTAATGGCTTGAAGAGCCATCTCTGTGTCCTCTAGTTCTCGATCATCCCTCTCATGCTTTAGTGTGTCCCATTCAATTATTTCTTTTTTTAGTCTTTTAAGGTTTTCCAAAAATTGAACCACCTCAGCTTCCCCTGAATTTCAATCTAGAGGAATCCAATGAGATTTGACAAGCTCATAGAAGCTCTCCTCCTTGAGCCATTTTGGATTGAATTTGAAGGGGGTTATAGGCTTAATCCTTCCTTTTTCTACCTCCAAGAAGATGGGATAATGATATTTATCCCCTCTAGATCCAACCCATTTCCTGAATTGAATATCTCTTTCTAGAAGACATTCAAAAAACAAACATGTGTCAATCCTTTTGGCAAATATCTCATCACCTACCCTCTTTTTTCTCAAGGTAGGATAAATTTTGATAGGATCAACATCAATAAGTTTTTTTATCACCAAGAGGTTCTGGAAAAAATAAATCAGTGGATCAGGGTGGACCCTCAGACCCCAAGATTTTGCATCTTCCATTGAGAAATTTAAATCCCCTCCAACGACTAGAGCTTCAGAATTCAAGAAGTATTTTGAAAGGAGAGCTTCCTATAAATGAGTGTGATCCTGATATGGCCCATAGATATTGATTACAGTGATTTGAATTCCCAGTTCCGAGGAGAGAAATACAACCCCTATTCCATACTCAAAACCCCATGGATTCAAGAGTTTTAAAAATGGATTCCAATAGGGAAGAAATAACTTCAGTCATCGGCATTGTCTCCGTAAGGAAAAAAATGTTTGGCTGATTGGTAGAGACCAGCCGAACCACAACATATTTTTTGGATGGTCTCACCACACCCCGACAGTGAAAGGATGAGATATTCATGGGGGAACCCCTCCGGGGATTGAAATAGATCCAAGTGCACTTTTAATTGTTATTTTATTGTTTCTCTATCAAGTAACGCCCTCTTTTGGGCTATGGAAATGACATATTTGTGTCCCCACCCAACACCACCATTGTACAAGAGAGGGTTTCTTCCTAACCCTTACAAATCGTCTGGGATATTAATACTAGTGGAATGTGGAACAGTTCGAGACCTCAGTTGATAGGAAATGGCCTCCTCCTCTGAATCCCTAGATGTTCTATCAGATGTGAGTGATCATGGGAAAGTAGGGAGAGACAAAGGCTTGGATATAGTACATAGGGATATGGGAATTAGAATCTTAATAGGGGGAATTAGAGGTGACTTCGGAGTTTAGAGTGAGGTTTTTTAAGGACCCAAACCAATATTTCCCCAATAAAGAAAGATAATTTATATGAATATTAATCGATGGGTGAGGAATAGAATGCATACCCAGAGAAACCAAAGAATCCTTGTAGTGGGCCAAGAAAGAATGATGCTATGTGAGAGTGAAGATGCCTTCCTTGACTCCTACTATGACTGTTGCAATGTTTGAATCCCTTTGAGTTGTGCCTCCAACTGACCTCTGAAGGGATTCTAATATTGGTACCACCTTTCCCGACCTATAAGGCTCAGAGGAGACCTCTTGGAGAGGGGTACCCATTTTTATTCTGTGATGTCCCTGAATATCATCCTGAGCTCCCATGAAAAGGAAGAGGATAGTTTTTCACATTATGGCCATATTGATGACACCTCCTCCATCTGAAAGGGACTCCTTCATAGTCTAGGGTTTGATTTAGTGATTTGTTTCCCATATATAACTCCAAAGATCCCAACAAAGCTTCCTTGATATTCAGAGATACTGAAATTATTTCTGATGTTATTTCCCCTATTTCCTTGAATGACACATCTGCTTCTAAAAAATCCCCCAAGAAATTCCTTAGCTCTGAGAAACTCTTTTCCGACCAGAAATCCATGGGAAGCCCTGACAACCGGACCCAAATAGGGATAATATACATCATTTCTTTCTATTCAATGAATAATGGGGTCAAATTCTTGAGGAGGATCAGAGTTGAATCTACACTCCATGGTTTCTTTAGCACCCATTCTACATCTGAGATAGATCGAAATTTAAAAATGAAACACCCCATAGAAAGGGTATGAACCTCTGAGACATACCTTAAATTTGTATTCCAATATTATTTGGCCCATTCTGAGAGTAGCTGGTGGATAAAGTGGCACCCACACACTAGCCCTTCTAGAACAAAATATCTCATCTCCACCACTTATGGCAGCGATATGTCAACTCCAACAATTACTTTGGCTTCCCCTTTGTGCTTCACACAAATATCCTTCTTTCCCCTAGTCATCGATTTTGGGGATGAGGAAATGTATCTAACTTGTCTAGTCACCCCTTTGGGAGTTCATTTCCCAACCTTCGTCTGATGAATGTGAGAGTGGGAAAGTACCCCAACCACTTTCGAACATGGAGTTGGTGAGACTATAATCGAATCCACAAAAGAGGTTGAATCTACTAAATCCCCACAACTTAGGGAAGAGAAGGAATATGCACATGAAAAAGGGAAAATCTCTAGCAAATCTCCTCCAAACATTTATTTCATAAGATATGCCCCCAGGAAACCTTGATCAACTCCTCTAGAACTAGCAGTCCCATTTGAACAAAACCCTAGAATGAAATTGTGCCAATATATGGCCTGAGGAAGGGGAAAAGTCTCCTCTCCATCTAGAAAAGTTGTAAACAAGAGAAAACCAACCATCTCAGTAAAATGTGGGGACAAAGAACCCCTACCCAGATCCAACACCAGAGTTGTGGGAGAAAAATCCCTAACCATAGAAGATGCTTGCAGAAAATAAGAATAAAGCTTCCCCACTAACCTCAAAAATAAATATCGAGCCTTACCCCTATCCTCCTAGAATGACTCGTGATAGACTTGCTCCCATCTTGGGGATGTCATAATGCATACTGGAAAGTCTTAGATGTTATGGCCTACCTAAGGATCTGGGGAATAATCCACGAGGTCAACATCTTCTTCTTAATAAATCTATGATTCATTGGCTGGAGGATTGTGTAAATCACATTCCATAATTTAGAGAATAAAATAATCTACATGTATTAACGCCTAACTTCAAAGGGAACCTATAATGGGGTAGAAGAGAAGAAGGTATTCTGCAAACATGGAGAGGCACAACTATTGCTATGGTTTCCACAGAGAAAACCCCCCATCTAAGTTTCATTTAGGATTTTCTCCATAATGTTCATATTAATTTTTATCCAAACTATATCTTATTTTCAGGATTCATTTTTGAAGATTTTCCAATTCCTTTGTTTCCATGTTTCCCATAACACAAACCCTAGGAAGAGCCTCCAGATGCAATTGAGAATTGGGTTTTGGAATCCATAATACCACCATAAATATATGATCATCCGAACATAATATTCAATGCAATCTAATTGCCAAAAATAAATTGCCCATTGATCCCACCAAAAAAATTTGAAGGGGAAAGAGTTGAGTAGATGCTCTATATATTCAACATCTTTAAGGTACATGACACACAGACCTATCCCAAAAAAACCGTTTCAAAGAGGATGATCCCAAGTTAGGATTTTCCAATGAGAAACTAACCAAAGAAAGGTTTCCACTTTGGGCCAAAGATTTAATTCTACATTTTGTCCCATGTATCCTTCGAGGGAGCATGTAGGTGATTGGAATATAGAGACTAAGCTTCTTTAAAATTGAAGAATCCCATCAGACAATGACCCCATTTCAATTTGACTAGAAGAGAAGAGAATGATATCTTCCTCACAGTGATTAAATTTGACAGGTATTTACCCATTTTTTTCATTTTTAATCGTCAAATACTGGAAATTTTTAAATTTACACGTCACTAATGACATTCACTTAATTTTTGAAATCATCAATTTGACAGAAAGATAAAAAATTTACCCGTATATATATATATATATATATATATATA
>ML799961.1:174397-188242 GCA_009831015.1 Picea engelmannii | reverse complement strand
TTATGTCGGCTTTAGGCCATTAGTTGTAATTATACCTCCTAGTCTCCTATATATACCAAGGAGACATTTTCATTTTGAATCATCTTCTACTTGAACATTTAAGTGGGGTAAAAGGAGGTTTCCCCCTCGAAGAGGCTTATTATTTGAAATTATCTCTTTTTCAAAGCATTGAGTACTGTTCCTGATATTTTTCTATGTTATATTGATGTTTGGTTCTTAACAACATACTTAAGTAGAACAGGATGACCCATGATATTGAGGGGACAAAATATCTAGCTAAAAATATTTTTTCCAAGGTGAGAGAGAAGGTTCCCAAGAGGAGTTTCAAACTGTAGATACTAGAACAGACACACAAAGATGTTTGGATGGTAGGGATCTCCTAGTGAAGCCAAGAATGCAAGAGACATGGAACTAGAACAAAAGATGGGTGTTGAAAAAGAAGATATGAGATTTACGTTGATTGATGGAGGTGCCTAAAGAATCAATAAAATCATCAAGGAATTTATTGAATCCTCTTGCTTATTTTGCAGAGGGAATTCCCATTAACATGGTTGCATCCACAAATTTATTATGAGAGAGGGAGGAATCATAGTTATGGATATTTAATCCTTGCAAATTTTTGGAATGAATAGAAACTTTGAGACAGTGACACAGCCCTTATAGAAGGATGAAAATGGGTAGAGGGAGCACCATTAATAAAAAGAGAGAAGACATCGGAGGATATAATAGCCATTATCCAATTAAGTTAAGCGGGATGAAAAAATATATATAAGAGGAAAATGTTGATGTACTACCAACTTAGCTTGTCAAAGGATTTTGACATGTCTAGTTTGATTAACATGCCTGGGGTTTTTTTCGATTTCAAACAATGGGAAACCTCATGGGATAACATAATATTTTCAATGATTTGACATCCTTCCACATAGCTTGATTTCTTAGGGGAAACTAGTAAGGGTTAAAGAGTCTTTAGGCATAGGGAAATGACCTTCAAATTGATTTTATAGATAACATTTCATAAGGATATAGGGAAGAATTTGTTGGGGTCAAAAACCTTATTCTCTTTGGGGAAAAATGCCAAGAAGGTTGTATTGAGGTATGGGAGAACATTGAAAATTATTTTCAATTTAGAAATAAGGGCCCACATGTCAAGCTCGACAATTTTCCAGCAGTGGTGAAAGACATATGGACTAAGATACTGCCCTAGGTCCATGATCATAACAATTTATTCCACCTCCTTAAGGGATATGGGGTACATCAGGCCAACATTATGATCATATGTAACCAAGCGGGGAATGTGCTTGGTGATTGATTGAATGTCATTCAATCTATCTGGTTGAGTCTCATTGAGTAAGTCCTGAAAAAAAAAATCATCTCTTGCTTAATATCAGAGTGAGAGAGAAGATTGATACCTTGAGATGAAGTGATATGAGTAATGTGGTTGGAGTGATGACATTGAATTAGGGAATGATGAAATAATTTGGAGTTATGTTCACCTTCATTTAGCCATTGATAACTTTACTTCTTCCTCCACAAGATCTCCACTTACTTTCTTCATTCTTCAAGGTGAATGGTTAGCTCCTTCTCGAATTGTGAAATATCCTACGATGTGCCATGAAGAATGATTTGCTACTAAATGTTCTCCATTTGAGATTCAATTTGTTGTTGGGCTTGGAAAATGTTTCCAAAGTTTGATTTTCTCCAAAGCTTGAGCTACAACTTAATATTTTTGAGATTTTGTTGGAAGAAAAATATTGGAGAGCCACTTGATATCTTGGTACCATCCCACCATTTTTGTACATTATTGAGGAAGTATATATGGGAAAGCCAAAAAATTTCAAATTTGAAGGGTCATTTGAGGGAGACACCTTGGATGATCCAGGTGGATATCGGTTTCCACCCACCTTCTCCATCTAGCTCAAAACAGATGGTGATCCCGAAAAAACTTCATTTAGGCCCTCAAAATGGCCTCGGAAGTTAAAAACTGCTAAAAATAGTAAATTGCCAAAATTGCAAGAAAATTGTTTTGAGCGAGATGGAGAAGGCGGGTGGCCATCGATATCCACCTAGATCATATAGTGTGCCCCAAACGAAGATCATATGCCAAATTTACGCCCCCCGGAAGTTGATACACTAAACTACCCAAAACAAGGTCCACAAAATTGTTGGCTTTTCATCTTCGAGGGTTAGGGTTTTGGATTTTATTTATGATAAAAAGGGATTTGGAGATTCATTGTAAAATCATCTTCTTGCAAATGCGAGTAGCGGACACATCTCTTCTCAGAGATAAGTTTCCACCATTCTATCGAGTCTTTCACCTTGTATTTTTACAGTCTTTGTCCATGTTCGCTCATTAATAGAAAATTGTGTATTACTGTATCTTTGTGTTTATGGTTGCATCTCTTATACATTTTTTTCATATTATTGGATATCCGAGACTATACATTTCTTTATTATATCTTTGCTCTCATTTCATGTTGAAAATAATTCGGATCACGATAACTCGTTGGAAAGGTATCGTCGAGGAGATTCATTTTGGGGGCTCAATTAGAGCCTTCAAATATCAATTAGAATATCGATCTCGAAAAACCTTCATTTAGGCCCTCAAAATGGCCACGGAAGTTAAAAACTATTAAAAATAGTAAATTGCCAAAATTGCCAGAAAATTGTTATGAGCCAGATGGAGAAGATGGGTGGCCACCGATATCCACCTGGATCATTGGACAATTTTTTAAATTTGAATTTTGATTTTTGTGTAAAGCATACATAAAAACAAGTTATAAATACAATAGCAAAGACCATGCATAATAGAAGTTACAAATTCTATCACACATGGAGATTGCAACTTGCAAGTTGCATGCCACTGCCCAAAACCTACATGAAACTTAGACTAAAGCTATATAATTAAAAAAAAAAACACACACACATATAATACATATTATTTAAATGATCTGCAAAAATAAATATAAAGCTCACCTGAAGGGAAATTTTAAATTTTTTACTTGAGAAGTAGGAATATTGTAATAATAACAACACTAACTTATTTTTAAATTTTTGAGTTTACATAAAATTGGTGAATGTAACTTATTTTTTTGAGGATAAGGATATTCAAATATAGAGAAATAGAGTATGTTGTACTAACAACAACAATTTATTTTTAAATTTATGGGTTTAGTGATGAATGTGGCTTATTTTGTTTTGGGGATAAATGAGTTCTTACCATATAATTTTTTCTTAGTTTACTGAGGTGTTCACTTATTTCCTTTTAAATTAAAATTGGTAACCTTTACTAAGTTGATGTATGAGATCCCTCCATCTTACGATAAGGGACTCATTTTGTTTATGGGAAAAATAACCCCCTCCACACAATCCAAATTATGATCTTCAAGTAAGAAGCGGGGTCCTTATCTCACACATACGAGAGTCAAATTGTACTAAAAAGGAAAAATCAAATTAATCATATAGACGATGACTTTAAAATTAAATTATTATTATTATTATTTAATCTTAATTTTATTTCCTACTATGGTCAAAGAGTGTGAAGTGACTCTGAAGAGAAGGTTTTTTACGATCTCTTGGTTCTTGATTTGGCTCTACCTCCTCCATCGAATCCTCCAAGGGGATTGAGATCCCCTCCTCACGGATCTTCTCTCTATGGTAACGAATCTGGTACCTAATGGTTTGAAGCCTCTCCAATTGTCTTAGGCCCCAATGTTAATGCTGCAACTAAAAACCCCTATGTTGATGAACTTATGGAATACCCCCCTCTATCTCACGATGATCCACAATGATGGAAGCTAGGGCATTTCATACCGAAAGAGACCATAATTCCTAGATATTAAATACACTCAAATCGAGTCAAAATATATGTGCAGTTCATGAAGGATCACATATTCATTTGTAAGTTTCTTGGAATCTAACCAAGTGGGAGAGATCTAGTTTCCTAGATCAAATCTTATTGGAAACCCTCTAGTCATTTTGAGCTCAAACTAGGATCAAAAGGGTTTTTAACTGCAATTTTTCATGATCACAAAGACCGAGAAAGGATCTTTGAAAATGAATTGTATTTTTTTCGTTCTGGATGCTTACATATCTGATACTAGATGGAGAAATTCAATTTAGAAAAAAAAGGATTTTACTTATGCATCTGTCTCGATTCACCTCTACTCTCTCCCGCAGGACTACTGGGATGAATAAATCCTCGAAGGCATAGGTAATACCCTGGGTAGCTACATCAAGTTTGTTGAAGCTACCAAGAAAGGGAATTACACTACCTATTCCTGAATATATATCTACATGAATGTCTCAGTCCCTATCCCCAAATCTATATTCCTTAGTTATCAAGATAATGAATGGATCCAAACCCTAGACTAAGAATTTATCCCCTTTCGTTTTCATCACTGCCGTGACCATGGAAACCTTTTTAGATATTTCCCCTTGCTCAATCCCCCCAAAGTCAACAATCATGAACCTGAAAAACATGAAGAAGGTTGTACCAAAATTGTTACCCACCGCATATCTGGTCGCAAGGCTACCCCACCTGGCCCCTCTAGACCATCTAAGTCGTAGGGACTCAAGAAAAAATTCGAAATATTATGTTCCATTACTAAGGAATCACGTTCTTCTTCAGTCTTGGCTCCATCCTTGGGAAACCCTAAAATATGCCAATCCCATGACCCCTCTCCCAATCCTAAAGACCCTAATAATCCCAAAACCCTTGAATACCCCTCTGATATGCCTCCCCTAAAAGATGTCCCAATGATCCTGGATCCAATACTACTCTTGGTGTTCAATCAAATAAGTTAAAACCCAATAAAAACCCTAAGGATAATAAAATAAGAGGCAATAAATAAAATTAGCGGATTCTACAGGAAACATGTGATGTTCTGGTCAATTCAAGGTAGAATGCACTAACCAAATATTCCTTCCAACCCTCTTCCAATTTTCAATGAAAGTTGTCTCTTGGAATATCTGAGGACTAAATGGTAAGAGAAAACACATGATCTTATGAAACACTAGAATTAGAGAAACTCTAGACATTATGTTGTTGCAAGAGAGCAAATTCTCTAGAACAATGCTAGCTAATATTCTCCCTGGATTTTGGTAGAATAAACATATATATATATATATATATATATATATATATATATATATATATATATATATATATATATATATATATATATATATTTNTTCTCTATATTTGAATATATATAATTTTTTGAAAATAAAGAGATATTGCTACTTGTTAGTCAAACCATTCATATTAATATATTTTTTTTTGAGAAGTGGGAAATCTTGAGCATTGTTAAGTCAAGTTAAATCATTAATATTAAATAATTAAAAATCATTAAATAGTCAAATTTGATATTACTTTAATACATTTATGTTATAATGAATTATATATTTTATATCAAATTTGGAGGGGGTAGGGTATGTATACCTTCTTAGATTTAAATCTTTGGGTAGAGGGGATTCCCTTATCCCACAAACAATGGAGTCTCATACATTAATTTGATGTTTGGCTTGATCTTGACCTTAAAAATAGATTATTATTATTATATATATAATTTAACCTTTGTAGCAGTGTGGTAATTCTCTATCTATAAATATCCCAAATTTAATCTTTCTCAAGATAGTTTGAAATATTGGGATTAAAACTAGAATAAGAAATAGTGTTTGAAATTTTAATTCATCTTTGTTGTAATGATGGTATATATAAATTTTTTTGAGAAGAAAGAGATCTTTATCATTGTTAAGTCAAGTCAAATCATTAATATTAAATAATTAAAAAACATTTAATCAAATTTGAATTACTCTAATATATTTTTGTTTTAATAAACTCTATAATTTATAACAAAATTAATAATCAAAATTTTTTCATAGAAGTGAGGTCTTATCTATAAATGTCCCAAATTTGAGTTTTCTCTCAAGATAGGTTGAAATATTGGAGTTAAAACTCTAGTAAGAAATATTGTATTTGAAGTTTTAATTCATATCATTGTAATGGTTCTATATTTTGGTAATTGTTAAATCATGTAAAATCATTGATATTAAATAATTTAAAAATTATTAAATAATCAAATTTGAATTACTCAAATATATTTATATTTTAATAATCTAGAAACAAATTTTGATAATTCTTAAATCAAGTTAAATTATTAATATTAAATAACTTAAAAACCATTAAATAATCAAATTTACATTATTTAAATATATTTATGTTTTAATAAACTCTATATTTTATATAAAAAATTAATAAAATCTTTTTATATAATGTAACCCTTGTTGTAGTGGGAGGCGATGCCCTATTTATAAATTTCCCAAATTTAAGGTTTAAAAAACTCTAATAAAAAATAAATTAATAAAATCTTTTTAACCCTTGTTGTAGTGGGAGGTGATGCCCTATTTATAAATTTCCCAAATTTAAGGTTTAAAAAACTCTTTATTATAATTATAATGATTCAATATAAAAAAAATTATAGCAGAAAGAGATTTTGGTTAGGGTTAAGTTAAGTTAAATCATTAATATCAAATAATTAAATAAAATATCAAATAATCAAATTTAATATTAAATAATTAAAAAATTATTAAACTGCACTATAAATTTAAAAATAAATTATTATTATTATAAATATTTAATATTAAATAATTAAAAATTACTGAGTAATTAAATTTGGGAATACACTAATAACTTTATATTTTATATAAAAATTTAATGAACTTACCGTTGGAGTGGGAGAGGACGCCCTATCTATAAATAT
Source organism: Picea engelmannii (assembly GCA_009831015.1). Classification (NCBI taxonomy): domain Eukaryota; kingdom Viridiplantae; phylum Streptophyta; class Pinopsida; order Pinales; family Pinaceae; genus Picea; species Picea engelmannii. Next base: position 181,481 of record ML799961.1, on the reverse strand, counting down.
GGCAAATTTGAGCTTTCTCTCAAAATAGCTAGAAAATTTTAATGAGCTTACCGTTGTAGTGGGAAGTGATGCCCTATGTATAAATATAGCAAATTTGAGCCTTCTCTCAAGACTGCTTGAAATATTGGGGTTAAAACTCTACTAACAAACACTGTATTTGAAGTTTCAATTCATCTCTGCTGTAATGGCCGTAATTTCCAATCTTCCAGAGGATCTTGTTCGAAAGTGCTTACTAAGAGTGCCTTACGACTCACACAAGAATCTCAAAGCCGTGTGTCGAAGGTGGGAGAGTATGCTGAGTGACCCCAAGTTTTATGCAGACAGAAAGATCTCTGGGACGAGCGATCAACTTATATGTTTGCTTCAAAGAAAAGTAGATACCGACGTCTATGGAATAACAGTATATGACCCTGTAAAGGGCACCTCGGAAAATCTACCCGAGATTGATGATCCCCACTGTCCTGGAATTCCAATCTCCTGTGAGTGTGTTTGTCTGAATCGCAAACTGGTTCTCATTGGCGGATTGCATCCGTCCAACAGGAGAGAAACGAAGAATATTTACATTTATGATTTCGTTTCCGCCAGATGGAGCCGCGGAGCTGACATTCCCAATCTTCGCTACTTTTTTGCCTACGCCGCCTCTTCTTCTACTGGACGTATCTACTTTGCCGGTGGGCACGACGGGCATGGCAACCCTCTCGCGAGTGCAGAAGCTTATGACGTGGAGGAGGATAAGTGGGAAGTTCTGCCTTCTATGACCCAAGAACGCGAAGAATGTCGGGGTGTTTTCACGGAAGGAAAATTCATGGTAATAAGCGGACTTAATAGGGATCCAGCGCAGAATCGAGTAGACAAAAGTACAGAAGTTTTCGATCCGAAGGCCGGAACCTGGACAAGGTTGGAAAATATGTGGAGTTTAGGGGGACCTTTCAGTTCGTGTGTGCCTTCTTTTTGTTCTGGGCAGTTGTATGCNGATCCAGCGCAGAATCGAGTAGACAAAAGTACAGAAGTTTTCGATCCGAAGGCCGGAACCTGGACAAGGTTGGAAAATATGTGGAGTTTAGGGGGACCTTTCAGTTCGTGTGTGCCTTCTTTTTGTTCTGGGCAGTTGTATGCTTTGGATAAAAAATGGTTGATGAAGTATGATAGCGAGAAAAACGATTGGACTGCGGTTGCTTCTCTTCCGCGATATTTGACCTATTTTAGGAGTATTACACAGTGGCGCAACTGCATTTTTGTGTCCATGAAGCGCATTTGTTATCTGGTTCATCTCTCGACTGGGCAGTCCATTACAATTGAGAGGGGGGGAGAATTTGTTTACATTGTAGCAACCTTAGAGATCTGAAGCTCTATGCAAAATAAACAGTGTTGTTTTCCAGTATCCCCCCATTCTCTCTGGAATACGCTGCTCTGCGCGTGTTGTTTTCCAGTAAACCAATCGGAGATATGGTGAGAATTAGAGCTCAGCTATTTTTGATATAATCAGTTCAATCGACTTTACATAAACAGTGTATTTGAATGCTATTGGCTTGGCTAAACGTTCTACCTTTTGGTTTTTTATGGGATAATTTCAGATGATATTTGTTTCACATGAGTAAATGTAAGGTTATTTCTGTATAATTTGGGTGTTTAGGTAGCTTTTCAGTAACTTGATGTCATTTTTGCATTCAAAAATGTATTCTAAATAGTATAAAATAATGGTTTCATTTCATGTAGATTGCCAAATTTTCCAGCTAAAAAAATAAAATGTAGAATAGTTAAACGAGAAGTTTAATAAACTTATATTATTTCTACATTCAAAAATGCAATCTAAATTACACAAGATAATGGTTTCATGCAGATTACCAAATTCCATCTGAAAAATAAAATAAAATGTAAAACAATTAAACAATACCTTTTTAACTTTTTAAATTGGTGTTTTTAAAATGCTGTACTAACTTGGGAACTAGTTCCTAAATCACATAGCTGAATAATAAATAATATTTAAATATTTGAGAATATTAAATAAAATAATATAAAAGTTTGTTGGAATAAGTTTTATTTCTTATGATAAATCCATTTTAACTTAGTTTAATTGACTAATAATAAATTAATATTAATTATAAATTTATTTATTTTTAAATATAATATAATTAAAAATGATTGTAATGTGTTAATTTTGTAAAAAAAAAGGTTTTTTTATTATAAATTTAATAAGCATAAGTCAGAAAAAAATTCAAGTATGAATAAATTTTTAGTATAATTTATGTTTAGTATATGGTGGAAGGGTGGTTCAAGTTTATTTTATGTGAAAGGTGGATGTTTCTATGAATTTGGTTTAAATGTGAATCCATGTAAATGGTTTTAATATAGATAATAAAACTTAAGATTTAGTAAGATTTTAAGATTTGATAATTAAAGAAAACCAATTTTATGGAATCAAGTACTTTTTTAAGTCATTTTATTTATCTTTCTTTCTCTCACAATATACAAAGTGTCTCTTTCACAACACACAAGAACCTAGTTTATTTATATATCAATGTGTCTCATTCATTAAGCCATAACTACCACAACACACTGTTGTGTTTATTATCAAGCAAGATATTAACCTAGTTTATTTATATATCAATGTGTCTCATTCATTAAGCCATAACTACCACAACATCGTTTATTACTTTTGAACATTAGTTCAAATTTAAAAGAAAAAACTGTTGTGTTTATTATCAAGCAAGATATTAGACTTATATGATTTGGTAGTCTACACCCAATTTCTTCCCTTCTCTCTCAATACTTACAATAATATCTGTAGCATGTTGGAATTCAAAATAAGATGTGGAGTATGTTGCAATGACAATTTAGAACAAAATTGTGTTTAGTATTTAAACTTACACTATTGTACAACAATATCATTCATATTACAAGTATAGAGGAATATGTTTAATCTTTCAAATTATTTAGAAGTCGATTTAAATTTACACATTATAGCTTACTCTCTTAACGCTTTTCTTAGGATCTAGGATAAAACTCTTCATACGACTAGCCATGTTATAATAACATGATTTGAATGACTATTAACTCAATGACCAATCTAAATGGTTTCCCTCATATTTATTCATTTGTTCCTTAATTGTCCACCTTTCCTCTAATGCCCCAACTTCCTCTATTACTCTCCAACTTGCATTCCTTCCCTTACACCTTCCTTAAGTTCCCTCAAATCCACTCTTGGTGCTTCACTACCTTTTGTGATATTTCATCTTCCCTTTATCGTATATCTCACTCAACAAGTGTAGTTTCCGTCGTGTCCCACCCCTCACACACTACTATGGAGTCCAACATTTTTGGTGATATTTCATTGCCTTGTCACTTTTCTCATTGGTGGATATACTGCAAGCCATGCATTTCTCTGATCTTGATCATATTGTTACTTCTATCACACTTTCAACTATCATGCTCGACTCATCATGTTTTTTCCTTTTTGACACTTTCCTTTTATTCCAATCACCTTCATTACATTTTATCATATCACACTTCCATAGCGCACACTCATACTTAGAAATATCATGGATGTTTCTACATCAAATTTCAATTTTGAATAAAACATTGTGCATCCTTACATTTCTCCTTCATCATCTATCTTTGCTACAACATTTATATTTCCCTTACAAAGATTTTGATATTCCTACTCAAAATTCAAGTGTTTTTTTTATATTACTCATTCTTCCACTTAACCAATCAAGACATATATTATACACTTTGTATTCATCACCTTCTCATCCAATACCTTTGATATACATCTATTTGTTAGAAATGATGTCAGTAATTGTTGGATCTACATATTTGAGTGGTTATTTTTGTATAATTTGAGTGTCCTAAGGCTTTTCAATAGGGTGATGTTATTTCTGTATTCAAAAATGCAATCTAAACAACACAAAATAATAGTTTCATGCAGATTGTCAAATTCCAACTAAAAAGACCAAAATGTAAAAGAGTTAAACAATACCATTGGTGTTTTTAAAATGTTGTACAAACTTGGAAACTAATTCCTAGATCACATATTGAATAATAAATAATATTTAAATATTTAAGAATATTAAATAAAATAATATAAACGTTTGAAGAAGAAGGGAGTAAGTTTTATTTATTATCATAAATCCATTTTAACTTAGTTTAATTGAGAATAATAAATTAATATTAATTTTAAATTTATCTATTTTTAAATATAATCTAATTAAAGATTGTTGGTAATGTATTAATTTTGTAAAAAAATGATATTTTTATTACAAATTTAATATTTTTAAATATAATATAATTAAAGATTGATTGTTGGTAATGTGTTAATTTTGTAAAAAAATGGTATTTTTATTACAAATTTAATAAGCAAGTAAAAAAAATTCAAGTATTAATAAAGTTTTAGTATAATTTATGTTTAGTAAATGGTGGAAGGGTGGTCCAAGTTTATTTTATGTGAAAGGTGGATGTTCTTATGAATTTGGTTTAAATGTGGATTCATGTAAAAAAAAATTAATATTGATAATAAAACTTAAGATTTAGTAAAATTTGATAATTAAGGAAAACCAATTCCATGGAATCAAGTATTCTTAAGTCACTCTATCCATCTGTCTTTCTCTCTCACAATACACAATACACATACTTGTCTCTCTCACAACACAGAGAAGGGGTTTACAGAAGGTGAAATTTGAACCTATTTTATTTATATATCAATGTGTGTCTCAATCATTAAGTCACAACTAGCAAAACCTCATTTATTACTTTTGAACATTAGTTAAAACTTAAAAGAAAAAAGTGTTTTGTTTATTATCAAGAAAGATATTAGATTTATATGATTTGGAAGTCTACACCCGATTTCCTCCCTTATCTCAATATTTACAATAATATGTGTAGCATGTTGGAATTCAACATACGATGTAGAGTATGTTGCAATGACAAGTTAGAACAAAATTGTGTTTAGTATTTAAACTTACACTATTGTACAACAATATCATTCATATTACAAGTATATAGGAATATGTTTAATCTTTCAAATTATTTAGAAGTTGATATAAATTTACACATTATAGCTTGCTTTCTTAATGTTCTTCTTAGGATCATAGATGATTTTAGGGGCTAAATTTCGCAAATGGGATAATTTTCCATGGTTTTCCCAAAAAATTGATTCCCCAATTTACATTTTTTCTAAAAACGATTCGCCGAAATTCCATGGAATAAATTATTTTACCTTAAAAATCGCCAAAATTTTATAGAAAGTATATAAAATCCTTACAAATTTGAATATTTTTACAAAACTATAGATAAATATTTTATATTTTTCATATTAAGGACTAGTAAGATTAGCCCATGTTTCTACATTTTAATAAAAAAATTCATCCTTAAAATCATCCCTCGGAGAAAACTCTTCATACTACTAGCCATGATACAATAACATGATTTGACTAACTATTAACTCAATGACCAATCTAAATGGTTCCCCTCATATTTATTCATTTGTTCCTTAACTGTGCACCTTTCATCTAATGCCCCAACTTCCTCTATTACTTTGTAGCTTACATTCTTTCCCTTACGCCTTCCTTAAGTTCCCTCAAATCCATTCTTGGTGCTTCTCCACCTTTTGTGATCTTTCATCTTCCCTTTGTCTTATATCTCACTCAACAATTGTATTTTCCATCGTGTCCCATGTTGGAAATATAACTGGGGGGGGGGGTCTGAATCAATTATGTATATAATCTTGAAACTTTTCTTGTTATTTTTCTGATTCTTTGTAGATTATTATTTAATGTGTTGTTGATAACTTAAAATTCATATATATACAATGATCAATCACACATAATACATAAAGACATTGATTTTCTTGAGGAAACCCATAAAGGGTGAAAACCTCTTCTTCTTAGGATGTCGATCAAGATATAACTCAAATATGAGGCTACAACCTTTGATAGAAAGCTACAACTTGCAGAGAGAACTAACTCTCAAATTTCTCTATCCAACTAGATGGAAGCACCAACTCCCAATTTTCTCTAGCACCCACTAGATGGAAGCACCAAATCCCAGAATATCTTCTAGCACCAACTACAATTTAGAGGACTTCAATCCTCCCTAGCACCACCCTACCACCCTGATTGAATCTTACAAAACTTTACTTACTTTCTCTGTCTCTGATATGGTCTATTACAGCTCCATGTCTCCTCTGCCTTCTTCAGCTTCTATGCTCTGTTCTGCTTCTTCATCTTTTTGCTTCTATGCTATGCTCTTTTTCCTCTTGCGCACAACCCCTCTGTTCAACTTCTCTTCTCCATTTTATGATTTGTGTTGCCTCTGCATACTGTACGTTGCGTCACTGATCTTCACTTCACGTCATACACTACATCTCCTTCTACCCCCATCCATATCTATCAAAAAAACACACTCTCTTCATTGTTCTTCTTGTCTTTCTCACGCCAAGTCCTTTGCATGATCATCATCGCAACTCTTTGTCTTCTTTAGTGGTTATGTTGAATCTGTTCATCATCAGTGGTCATTATCCAAATATTCTTTGGCTTCTCTGGCAGTCGCAACTCTTCGTTTTCTCTGGCAGTTATAGTCAGTCATTTTGGCTTCTTTGGCTTCTAAGCCCCTTCCTTCACGTGACCACTGACAGTGACCACATGCCTATTCAAAAGGCTCTTCCCGATCTCAGTCTAGCAAGCACTAGCTCCATTTTTTGATATGACCTTAGGCAATGATCTCGTGTGACCACGCAATTGTGGGCACGTAAAAAGGTGGTTTGAATCAAAATACTTTTCTCCCCGCAATTTACCTCAAGCCTCCACGTGTCCTTTCTACAAAATCATGGTTTCGATTGCAACTCGCTTAAGAAAAAATAAGACCCAAGCATGTTTTGGCCCCACAATTGAACATGATCATTGATCTCCAATCCCTTGCCGATGCCACTCGATCAAAGGTTGTTGTCTACCTTCCTTTCCTCCTTAAAATCATGATCCAAGATCTCCATGATCCATCGACACAGAGCTTCCTTCCAAATCAACGGCTACGATTGATTCCGACCTTCTGGTCTTGAGGAGTTTCAACTCTCAAATCTTTCTTTTCCCAT
>ML799961.1:129261-145062 GCA_009831015.1 Picea engelmannii | reverse complement strand
TCCCACAAGGGATAACGTATTCAATACATGGATAATATATTTAATGAATGGATAAGGGTAATTAAATGTAGGGATAAGGAATTTAATGGAAGGAGGAAAGGTGGTGAAGGAGGAATAAGAGGGGGAAAGGAGTTGGGAGGAGGCATTGGACGGGAGACTGTTTTCTTGCTATGGGCAGAGAGCCGAGAGGGGCTGGGAGATAGGTGTGCTCAGATTGAGGCATAGGATTTGCTGGTTGTGACCTATTGATCAGGCATGCACCGAGTTTCTATAAGTTTTGGGCTCAGAGGGCCAGGATATCTGTAGATATCCTGGAGCTAGGTCGTTTTCCTAGTTGGCAGGGTGGACAAGAGGTTTTGGGCAATTATTTTCTGTGTTTGCAACAAGATTGGACTGTGTAGCAGGTAGCAGCAGGAAGGCAACTGACAACGAAAATTAGCATCAGTGTTAAGGTACTCAATTCAAATTTATGCATTACTCATTGATAAATTTTAATTTTACTTGCATAATTCTTCTTTTATGAATCCGGTATAAATTGTTGTACATTTGGTAGGATTTGGTAGAATTTTTAGATGTTATTTTCAAAGCAGTCATTATAGCAAGGCTACCCCACCTGGCCCCTCTAGACCATCTAAGTCACAGGGTCTCAAGAACAACTTCGAAATATTATGTTCCATTACTAAGGAATCACCTCCTTCTTCAGTCTTTGCTCCATCCTCGAGAAACCCTAAAATATGCCAATCCCATGACCCCTCTCCCAATCCTAAATAGCCTAATACTCCCAAAACCCTTGAATACCCCTCTGATATGCCTCCCCTAAAATATGTCCCAATGATCCTGGATCCAATACTACTCTTGGTGTTCAATCAAATAAGCTAAAACCCAAGAAAAACCCAAAGGATAATAAAATAAGAGGCAAGAAATAAAATTAGCAGATTCTACAGGAAACATGTGACGTTCTGGTCAATTCAAGGTAGAATGCACTAACCAAATATTCCTTCCAACCCTCTTCCAATTTTCAATGAAAGTTGTCTCTTGGAATATCCTAGAACTAAATGGTAAGAAAAAACACATGATCTTATGAAACAATAGTATTAGAGAAACCCTAGACATTATGTTGTTACAAGAGAGGAAATTCTTTAGCACAATGCTAGCTAATATTCTCCCTGGATTTTGGTAGAATAGACAATAAATTTCCATTGAATCCAAAGGATCGGTAGGAGGTTTGGCCATCCTCTAAAACCCTAATTATGTTTTGATAGAAAATATTTTCTTTTCCAGTTGTAGTATAAAAAACAAATTTCATCCTATTAGAACAAAGACATCATGATTCAACACTAATGTTTATGGACCTAAACACCTTAGTGAAAAATTCAATTTCTTGCAGTAGCTTCAGGACATTGTGGATTTGGTTGAAAAACAATTTTGGATTATAGGGGGATATTTCAATCTTCTGTTGTCCCTGGTAGGAAACAAGGGGGCGATTAGAAGGTTGGAGTCAAACAATGTGTCTTTCAATAAATTTATTCAACTCCAAAAAATCATAGACATGGAAACCACCAATGGTGTATTCACATTGAATAATCGTCGAGGAGGATCCCATCAAATTTCTAGTAGGATCGACCAGTTTTTATTCTATGAATTTCTCATGATATCTGGGTTTGATATGGAAGCCAACATTTTTTTGACTGTGGGATCAGAATATTGGCCCATTTGTCTCAACATGGATGTCCAATGATCTAGGTGGATATCGCTGGCCACCCATCTTCTCCATCTGGCTCAAAACAATTTTCTGATAATTTACTATTTTTAACAGTTTTTAACATCCGTGGCCATTTTGAAGGCCTAAATGAAGGTTTTTTGAGATCGATATTCTCACTGATATTCGAAGGCTCTAATTGAGCCCCCAAAATGAATCTCCTCGACGATACCTTTCCAACAAGTTATCGTGATCCGGATTATTTTCGACACGAAATGACATCAAAGATATAATAAAGAAATGTATAGTCTCGGATATCCAATAATATAACAAAAATGTATCAGAGATGCAACCATAAACACATAGATACATTAATACACAATTTTCTATTAATGAGTGAACATGTACAAAGACTGTAAAAATAAAGAGTGAAAGACTCGCTAAAATGGTGGCAACTTATCTATGAGAAGAGATGTGTCCACTACTCGCATTTTCAAGAAGATGATTTTACAATGAGGCTCCAAAGACCTTTTTATCATAAATAAAATCCAAAACCCTAACCCCGGAAGATGAAAAGCCAACAATTTTGTGGACCTTGTTTTGGGTAGTTTGGTGTATCAACTTCTCGGGGGCATAAATTTGGAATATGATATTCGTTTGGGGCACACAATATGATCCAGGTGGATATAGGTGGCCACCCGCCTTTTCCATCTTGCTCAAAACAATTTCTCGCAATTTTGGCAATTTACTATTTTTAGCAGTTTTTAACTTCCGGGGCTATTTTGAGGGCCTAAATGAAGTTTTTTCGGGATCACCATTTGTTTTGAACTAGATGGAGAAGGTGGGTGGAAACCGATATCCACCTGGATCATCCAAGGTGTCTCCATCAAATGAACCTTCAAATTTGAATTTTTTTGTCTTTCCCATATATACTTCCTCAATAATATACAAAAATGGTGGGACAATGACAAGATATCAAGTGGCTCTCCAATATTTTTCTTCCAACAAAATATCAAAAATATTAATTTGTAGCTCAAGCTTTGGAGAAAATCAAACTTTGGAAACATTTTCCAAGCCCAACAACAAATTGAATCTCAAATGGAGAACATTTAGTAACAGATCATTCTTCATGGCACATCGTAGGATATTTTACATTTGGAGAAGGAGCTAACCATTCACCTTGAAGAATGAAGAAAGTAAGTGGAGATATTGTGGAGGAAGAAGTAAAGTTATCAATGGCTAAATGAAGGTGAACATAAATCCAAATTATTTCATCATTCCCTAATTCAATGTCAGCACTCCAACCGCATTACTCATATCACTTCATCTCAAGGTATCAATCTTACCTCTCACTCTGATATTAACCAAGAGATGACATTTTTTTTTAGGACTTACTCAATGAGACTCAACCAGATAGATCGAATGACATTCAATCAATCACCAAGAACATTCCCCTCTTGGTTACATATGATCATAATGTTGGCCTGATGTACGCCATATCCCTTAAGGAGGTGGAAGAAATTGTTATGAGCATGGACCAAGGGCAGTCCCCTGGTCTAGATGCCTTTCACCACTGCTAGAAAATTGTCAAACTTGATGTGTGGGCCCTTATTTCTAAATTGAAAATAATTTTCAATGTTCTCCCATCCATCAATGCAACCTTCTTGGCAGTTTTCCCCAAGGAGGATAAGGTTTCTGACCCCAACAAATTCTTCCCTATATCCTTATGAAATGTTATCTATAAAATCATTTTGAAGGTCATTTCCCTACGCCTAAAGACTCTTTAACCCTTTCTAGTTTCCCATGAGAAATCAAGTTATGTGGAAGGATGTCAAATCATTGAAAATATCATGTTATCCCATGCGGTTTCCCATTGTTTGAAATTGACAAAAACCCCAGGCATGTTTATCAAACTAGACATGTCAAAATCCTTTGACAAGCTAAGTTGGTAGTACATCAATGTTGTCCTCTTATATATTTTTTTTCATCTCTCTTAGCTTAATTGGATTATGGCTATTATATCCTCTGATTTCTTCTCTCTTTTTATTAATGGTGCTCCCTCTACCCATTTTCATCCTTCTATAAGGGTTGTGTCATTGTCTCAAAGTTTCTATTCATTCCAAAAATTTGTAGGGATTAAATATTCATAACTATGATTCCTCCCTCTCTCATAATAAATTTGTGGATGCAACCATGTTAATGGGAATTCCCTCTGCAAAATAAGCAAGAGGATTCAATAAATTCCTTGATGATTTAATTGATTCTTCGAGCACCTCCATCAATCATCGTAAATCTCAGATCTTCTTTTTCAACACCCATCTTTTGTTCTAGTTCCATGTCTCTTGCATTCTTGGCTTCACTAGGAGATACCTACCATCCAAACATCTTTGTGTGCCTGTTCTAGTATCTGCGGTTTGAAACTCCTCTCAGAAATACCTTCTCTCTCACCTTGGAAAAAATATTTTTAGCTAGATATTTTGTCCACTCAATATCATGGGTCATCCTGTTCTACTTAAATATGTCCTTCATTCCACCCCCTTTTACCACTTATTTTCTCAGGTTTCCCCCAAGTGTGTCTTAAAAGTAGTCAAATATATTCAAAGGAATTTCTTATCGCAAGGTGCTCAATCTCCTAAGAAATTGGCCTTAGTTTCTTTGAAAAATATATGTATTCCTAAGCAAGATAGGGCTTGGGGATGTGGGATCCATAGCTTCCTAACAATGCTCTCGGTGCTACAACTTGGTGGTACTATATTCAATAACATGGTGAGTCGTGGAGTAATATCTAGAAGTAGAAACATGCTGACCATATTGACTCTTCAAATCTCATCAAAATGTCAAAGGAGAAATTGGGCTCCCTAATATGGAATGAAACCTGACAAAAAAAATCACTAATTCAAGAACACAATTTTTGGGAAATCATAGATGGTCGTTTAACCCTTTTCTGGGAGGATTATTGGCAATAAATCCCCTCTCTTCAATCTAACCCAAATTTAGCTCCTGTCATGACTCTTCTCAAACAACTTATGGTGAAAAGGTTTATAAATATTGGAATCTTGACACCAATACTCTCAAATGACATTCTTGGAATATTAATCTGGATCATATACCTCTCTAGAATCACCCCATCTTATCACTCTTTCATTTTGAGCTTCATATTAGGAATCATAATATGAATTTGACGGGCACTCCTACCTGTAAAGTAAAATTTTTATGACAGGTTTGTTTTTAAAATTTCCCTTCATGTGACACTTTATATTTATATTTTCTCATCATTTAAATAATAAGTATTATATGTGTTTTTTTAAATTTTGTCATGAATACAAGAGAATTTGTTTTTGTGAACATAAAGACAACTTGTGCATAACATAAAATTAGAATGACTCCATATATTATTGATTCATTAATAAAATAAACCTAAGTGTACATAATAAAATATATTTTACTAATTTATGAAATTCTTTAAAAACATGGATGGTAATTTATTGGTAAAACGAGCATCTTTAGAAGTTTCCCATAAAATGGAGATATATTTACTTATATTTATTTTGGGAGAATTAACAACCAACATAAATGAATATTTAAGTACCTATTGTGATTTTCAATGCACATGTTGGATTGTTTTGTTGTCAATCTTCTCTTCAACTTTTTTTTAAATAGCCATGGCAAGATTTGAATATCCGAAGTGGATTAATTCAAGTTAACAAAAAAAAATACTTTTAATTGAATGGATGTTTACATACATAAACATTCCATTTAGATTGATAATTAAACTCATATTGAGGAAGCATTAAAATAAATGAGAATATAAATTAGATAGAACTGCAGTAGACAATAGTATACGATTTTTTACATATATATAAAATAATATCTAGTATTTAACCAAACACATTTTCATATAGTTGAAACCAGTCTTACCTCTCTGGATATTTACATGCAGGTTTTGGGCAATGTTGATATTTTCTTTCCTCTCACGTCTCAACCTTCCAATTTCCAAAGAATCCCTGTGACTTGAAAGAATAGGTGTTTCTCAGGAAGAATCCATGTGTGATATAATTTGTAACATGTACTATGCATGACCTTTGCTATAGTATTTATAACATGTGCTATGTATGCTTTACACATAAATCAACATTCAAGTTTAGAAATGTGTTATTATATATATATATATATATATATATATATATATATATATTATCTTCCCGTCAAATTGATGATTTCAAAAATTAAGTGAATGTCATTAATGACGTGTAAGTTTAAAAATTTCCATTATTTAACAATTAAAAATGGAAACAATGGGTAAATAACTGTCAAATTTAATCATTGTCAGGAAGATATCATTCTCTTCTCTTCTAGACAAATTGAAATGGGGTCATTGTCTGATGGGATGCTTCAATTTGAAAGAAGCTTAGTCTCTATCTTCCAATCACCTGCATGCTCCCTCGAAGGATACATGGGACAAAATGTAGAATTAAATATTTGGCCCAAAGTGGAAACCTTTCTTTGGTTAGTTTCTCATTGGAAAATCCTAACTTGGGATCATAATCTTTGAAACAATTTTTTTGGGGAAGGTCTGTGTGTCATGTACCTTAAAGATGTTGAATATATAGAGCATCTACTCAACTCTTTTCCCTTCAAAATGTTTTGGTGGGATCAAGGGACCATTTATTTTTGGAAATTAGATTGCATTGAATATTATGTTCGGATGACCATATATTTATGGTGGTATTGTGGATTCCAAAACCCAATTCTCAATTGCATGTGGAGGCTCTTGCTAGGGTTTGTGTTATGGGAAACATGGAAAGAAAGGAATTGGAAAAACTTCAGAAATGAATCCTGAAAATAAGATATAGTTTGGATAAAAATTAATATGAACATTATGGAGAAAATCCCAAACGAAACTTAGATGGGGGGTTTTCTCTATGGAAACCATAGCAATAGTTGTGCCTCTCCATGTCTGCAGAATACCTTATGCTCTCCTACCCCATTGCTATTTCCCTTTGCGGTTAGGAATTAATACATGTAGATTATTTTATTCTCTAAATTATGGAATGTGATTTACACAATCCTCCAACCAGTGACTCATAGATTTCTCAAGCAAAACATGTTGACCTTGTGGATTATTCCCCAGATCCTTAGGTAGGACATAACATCTAGGACTTTCAAGTATGCATTATGACATCCCCAATATGGGAGCAAGTCTATCACGAGTCATTCCAGGAGGATAGGGGTAAGGATCAATATTTGTTTTTGAGGTCAGTGGGGAAGCTTCGTTCTTCTTTTCTGCAAGCATCTTCTATGGTTAGGGATTTTTTTCCCACAACTATGGTTTTGGATCTAGGTAGGGGTACTCTGTCACCCCATTTTACTAAGATGGTTGGTTTTTTCTTATTTACAACTTTTCCAAATAGAGAGGAGACGTTTCCCCTTCCTCAGGCCCTATATTGGCACAATTTCATTTCAGGGTTTGGTTCGAATGGGACTGCTGGTTATGGAGGATTTGATCTAGGTTTCCTGGGGGCATATATTATGAAAGAAATGTTTGGAGGAGATTCGCTAGATATTTTCCCTTTTTCATGTGCATCCTCCCTCTCTTCCCTGAGTTGCGGGGATTTAGTAGATTCAACCTCTTTTGTGGATTCGATTATAGTCTCGCCAACTCCATGTTAAAAAGAGGTTGGGGTCCTTTCCCCCTCTCACATTCATCACACGAAGGTTGGGAAATGAACTCCCAAAGGGACGACTAGACAAGTTAGATACATTTCCTCATCCCCAAAATCGATGACTAGGGGAAAGAAGGATAATTGTGTGAAGCACAAAGGGGAAGCCAAAGTAATTGTTGGAGTTGACATATCGCTGCCATAAGTGGTGGAGATGAGAGATTTTTTTCTAGAAGGGCTAGAGTGTGGGTGCCACTTTATCCATAAGCTACTCTCAGAATGGGCCAAATAATATTGGCATACAAATTTAAGGTATGTCTTAGAGGTTCATACCCTCTCTATGGGGTGGTTCATTTTTAAATTTCAATCTATCTCAGATGTAGAATGGGTGCTAAAGAAACAATGGACTGTAGATTCAACTCTAATCCTCCTTAATAATTTGACCCCGCTATTCATTGAATAGAAAGAAACGATGGATAGTATCCCCATTTGGGTCCAGTTGTTAGGGCTTCCCATGGATTTCTGGTTGGAAAAGAGTTTCTCAGAGCTAGGGAATTTCTTGGGGATTTTTTTAGAAGCAGATGTGTCATTCAAGGAAATAGGGGAAATAACATTAGAAATAATTTCAGTATCTTTGAATATCAAGGAAGCTTTGTTGGGACCTTTGGAGTTATATATGGGAAACAAATCACTAAATCAAACCCTAGACTATGAAGGAGTCCCTTTCAGATGGAGGAGGTGCCATCAATATGGCCATAATGTGAAAAACTATCCTCTTCCTTTTCATGGGAGATCAGGATGATCTTCAGGGACATCACAGAAGAAAAAGGGTACCCCTCTCCAAGAGGTCTCCTCTGGGCCTTATAGGTCAGGAAAGGTGGTACCCATCTCAGAATCCCTTGAGAGGTCAGTTGGAGGTGCAACTCAAAGGGATTCAAACACTGCAACATCTGTAGTAGGAGACGAGGAAGGCATCCTCACTCTCACATAGCATCATTCTTGCTTGGTCCATTACAAGGCTTCTTCGGTTTCTATGGGTATGCATTATATTCCTCACCCATCGATCAATATTCATATAAATTATCTTTCATTTTTGGGGAAATATTGGTTTGGGTCCTTAAAAAAACTCACTCTAAACTGTGAAGTCACCCCTTTCCCCCCTATTAAGAGTCTAATTCCCATATCCCTATGTACTCTATTTGAGCCTTTGTATCTCCCTTCTTTCCCATGATCACTCACATCCGATAGAACATCCAGGGATTGAGAGGAGGAGGCCATTTCCTGTCAACTGAGGTTTCGAACTGTTCCACATTCCACTAATATTAATCTCCCAAACGATTTGGAAGGGTTAGGAAAAAACCCTCTCTTGTAAAATGGTGGTGTTGGGTGGGGCCAAAAATATGTCATTTCCATAGCCCAAAAGAGGGCGTTACTTGATAGAGAAACAAGAAAATAACAATACATTAAAAGGGAACTTAGATCTATTTCAACCCTCGGAGGGTTTCCACCATGAATATCTCATCCTTTAACTGTTGGGGTGTGGAGAGACCATCCAAAAAATATGTTGTGGTTCGTTTGGTCTCTACCAATCAACCAAACATTTTTTTCCTTAAGGAGACAATGCCGATGACTGAATTTATTTCTTCCCTATTGGAATCCCTTTTTAAAACTCTTGAATCCATGGGTTTTTGAGTATGGAATATGGGTTGTCTTTCTCTCCTTAGAACTGGGAATTCAAATCACTGTAATCAATATCTATGGGCCATATCAGGATCACATTCATTTCTAGGAAGCTCTCCTTTCAAAATACTTCTTCAATTCTAAAGATCTAGTCGTTGGAGGGGATTTAAATTTCTCAATGGAAGATGCAAAGTCTTGGGGTTTGAGGGTCCACCCTGATCCACTAACTTATTTTTTCCATAAATTCTTGGCGAAAAAAAGACTTATTGATGTTGATCCTATCAAAATTTCTC
This sequence comes from Picea engelmannii, assembly GCA_009831015.1. Taxonomy (NCBI): domain Eukaryota; kingdom Viridiplantae; phylum Streptophyta; class Pinopsida; order Pinales; family Pinaceae; genus Picea; species Picea engelmannii. The sequence continues at coordinate 135,730 of ML799961.1, read as the reverse complement.
CTACCTTGAGAAACAAGATGGTAGGTGATGAAATATTTTCCAAAAGGATTGACACATGTTTGGTTTTTGAATGTCTTTTGGAAAGAGATATTCAATTCAGGAAATGGGTTGGATCTAGAGGGGATTCATATCATTATCCCATCTTCTTGGAGGTGGAAAAATGAATGATTAAGCCTATAATCCCCTTGAAATTCAATCCAAAATGGATCAAGGAGGAGAGCCTCTCTGAGCTTGTCAAATCTCATTGGATTCCTCTAGATTCAAATTCAGGGGAAGTTGAGGCAGTTCAATTTTTGGAAAACCTTAAAATACTAAAAAAATAAACAATTGAAAGGGCCACACTAAAGAATGAGACAAATGATCGAGAACTGAAGGACATAGAGCTGGCTCTTCAATCCATTAATGAGACTGCAGATGGGGGCTTCTCCTTAGCAGAAACAAAGGAAACACTAGTTCAATTGGAACAAAATCAAAGGAAGCTACTAGAGGAAAAGGAAGTCACTTGGAGACTAAAGAGAAGAGCCATATGGTTGGAAAAAGGGGATGAAAACACAAAGTTATTTTAGGATTACGTAAAAGGATGGAAAATCCAAAATACCATATAGAGACTAAAATACAATTTGAAGCAGTATGTGGCTTATTTCAAAGGTTTGGAAAACATGGGTAAACAATACTTCAAAACACTATTTCAGGCAAAAAGTCGAGCCTTCCTAGATGAGGTAGTCAGAATAATAGGTTATTTTCACTGAATTTTCTAGCAGGAGGAAAATAGAAATATTATGGAAGAAGTCACAGAAGAAGAACTTAAGGAGGTGCTCTATAGTTTCCAAAAAGATAAGTGTCCAGGGATGGATGGCTAGACCATATAATTATTTATTGGCTTCTTTGACATGTTGGGTAATGATATCGGAGGAATCGAGAAAGGAAGGGTATATGCATGATCCTTTAAATTCAACCTTTATTTCCCTTATCTCAAAATCGGACTCCCCTCAAGACTTTGAGGAGTTTCAACTAATGTCTTTATGCAAGTGCATTTAGAAAATTGTGGAAAAAGTCATCGCAAAAAGGATAAATCCCATACTATCGTCTGTCATATCTAAGGAGCAATTTTGTTTTTTAGAAGGGCGATAGATTCATTAATTCATAGGTGTAGCACAAGAAGGCTTGCACAATATTAAGAAAAAAACGTTGAAAGGAGTAGTGGTCAAAATCAACCTTTCAAAGGAATATAATAGAGTAAGATAGATATATATTTGGATGCTCCTCAATCATGTGGGATTTGAAGTTCCTTTCATAAATTGGGTCATGATTTGTGTCACCTCCACCTCTTTTGTTCTACTCATAAATGGCTCCACTTCCCATTTTTTTAGGGTTGGTAGGGGACTATGACATGGATTCCCATTATCTCCTCTTTTATTTCTTCTGGTGGCCAAAGGACTCAGTCATTCCATAAGAGACACAAAGTCTCATGGCTCCTTCAGGGGTATTCAAACTACTCCTACTATTTATCTTTAACAACTGTTTTTTGTTGATGACGTCTTAATATTTTTTGATGGTCAACGAGACAATATCGAAGCCCTGGAAAATATAATATAGATTTTCTACAGAGCAATGGGAATGCAAATTAATGAAGGAAATAACACTATATCAATTAACAAGATGGAGGAGGAGGAGGAGGTAATCTACTACAAATCCTTTTTTCCATTACAAGTCAGAGAGTTGGATTTGAGTCTAAAATATTTAGGTTTCCAGCTAAAGCCAAACTGTTATCAAAACATTTATTGGCAATGGATAGTAGAAAAACTAGAAAATAGACTTAAGATATGGTGCTTTCACTTTCTCTCTAGAGTGGGTTGACTGGTTCTGGTAAAGTCGGTACTAGAAACAATCTCGGTTTCCTGGATGTCATTAGCTTCGATTTCAAATGGGGTCCTGGACAAAATGTAAAGGATTTTCTTTAAATTTTTGTGGGAAGGATCTTGAGATAAGTTTGTATTGCCTTGGGTCAAGTGGGAATGCCTATCCATTCCAAAGGCCTTGGGAGGTTGGGGACTCAAAAATATCTTCCTTTTCTCTAAGGATCTTGCGGAAAAATTTATTTGGAGGTTGATTTCATTGAAAATTTTGTGGACAAATGTTGTCACACAAAAATTATTGCACCCCTCTCCATTTTGGATTGGATCAGGTCTCCACAAAAAGGTACAAGAGTGTGCTCCATTATTTGGAAAGAAATTTTAAATTCTTTTAATGTGATCAACGACGAACTTTCTTGGAGGGTAGGAAATGTTTCACAGGTGCGTATTGGATATGATCCTTGGTTGGGGATTGGTAGAACACATCTACTACTGTAAGCACTGACTCAGGTATTACACAATCATGGCATATTCCATTTAAATAAGGTAGTTGATATTGAGAGAACCTCAATCTGGACTCAAGAATGGTTAGGGTCTGATGCAGATGGTTTGGATGGGGAGGTGTCCACTCTATGGAGAGATTATACCCGAGAATTAAAAGTTATTCATTTTATAATCATGGATCAGGGATGAGCTGGTTTGGAAACATACCCCCTTAGGTCAATACTCTCCAAAATTCCGAAACATTCATTTAAACATTGAAAAATACTTAAGGGATCCCCTTTGGTGGTGGTAGATTGTGGAAAGTTCGTTGCCTCTTAAAATCGCACATTTTCATGTGGTGTATCATAACGAATAAGATTCCAACCTAGGACAAGATGAAATATAGACAAATTGAAGGTCTGTGATGGTGCTCTCTATGCAAATCTGACAACGAGTCTACACAACATATTTTTTTAAATTGTCCCTTTGTTACCCATATTTTGAAGGAGGCATCCTCAACCTTGATCCTACCTTGTGACAAGAGGGGGATGTCTGTGGAGCAGGCCTAGAAATCTTGGGTCTCCAACCCTTCAAACAAAAGAATAAAAGCCTTACCCCTCATTTTGTGTTGGGATCCTGGTTGGAAAGGAACAATTCCATCTTCAAAGTCATGCTATCAACACCATACTGTATTGCATCTCAAGCTGTTAGTATCCTCTCTTAATTCCCACAAGAAAAAGAAGGTCATCATCCGAGGCCTACCAGTGAGACTCAGATCGAAAAACAATAATCAGGCATGTGGGTGGGGGGCTATACCATACTTATGAGAGTCTCATATTTTTAAGATGAAAGTGGGTTTTGGCCAAGGAACCAACAACCATGATGAGCTATTGTCCTTCAAACAACTTCTTTTATTTGATACTGTAAAAATGTTGAATCAGATTTAGGTCATGGGAGATTCAATGGTAGTCATTAATTAGGCAAACAAGTCACAACACTTCCTCAATCTACAACTTCTTTCTATTCTTAATGAAGTGAAAAAATTAATGACCTCTTTTGAGTTTATCAATATTCGACAACTTTTCAGGGAGAAGAACCGAGAGGCAGACTCCTTATCCAAAGCACGATTTCGGTTGGATATTAGAAAGTGGTAGGTCAAGGAGGTCATAGATGAGGAGTCTTCTTAGTGCTTCCATAAGTATTTTATGGAGGTAGTCCCCACTCCTATTTAGAGAAATGTCTGATTTTTGGGGGGAATATAAGATTCCTTTTTTTTTGCTTTCATCCATATAACAAATATTTCAAGGATGACTTGGTGACATCGATGCAACCCTTAGTAGTTACAGTTTTCTTGTTGATTTTTAGTTTTTGGAATTTCACACACAAATCTTCCAATATGTATCGATATATTGATGTCATTTATTTTTTGTAAAGGAACATATCATAACTCCTTCTCCTGGGTTTTAATGTTATGATCATTTTTTATGCCTACAAGCTACAACAAAGACATGGAGGCTCCATGTTATATACATAATGCAAATTTTTCTCTTAGGATGAATAAAATTTATGTTTTTTTTTCCGAGGAAAAAAAATCCTAAAAAAAACTTAGGATGCAAATGACATACAATACAATTATAATGAACAATTTATTCTCTCCCTTTGGCTCTCTTCCCTACCCCCACATTTCCCCTTCTTCCTTCCTCTATTCTCCCTCTCCTTCTTCTCCCTTTGTTTGGCCCCCCTCTAGATTTTGTCAAGCTGAAATTTAATGGCACCTCGAAAGGTAAGCAAGCAAGGACCACCTAGCTATGGTGAGGTCTTTCGATATTATAATGGTAATATTCTACGCATGTATCATGGTCATATATGCTCCTTGAACATTTCTATTGAGGTTTGGGATCTAATTCAAGGACTTAGCATTTCCCACTCCCTTCATTTTTCCAAGCTCATTGTAGAAGGGAACTTATAACTCATTATTAACATGCTTATCAAACTACATAATGACTCTTCTCCTTCCAAAGTCTCCAGCAATAGGTGCCTTTGATTTCTCCTAGAGCTCCTTTTCTCCACCATTCTTCGCATTACCACTCTCATTCCCTCCCATGTTCTTCGAGAGGCCAACAAAATTGTGGATCTTCTAGCTAATGAAATTTTTTCCTGACCTTCCCTTCCTCTTAAGTGTAGCTGGGCCCATCTCCATTGTCCCTATCTAAGGAAGGCTTGTCAGTCCCTTTCCCGAGCCGATATCAACTCCCTGGATGGGGGTTCCAAGTGTCTCCATTAATTCAATGAGGTGATGGTGGCTTATGTGGCAATCTCGTCACCTCGATGTCCCCCACATGCTTAACTCCACGGTTCCATTGCAATCGATCATTCAACCAGATAGGAATATAAGCGCGAGTATGAGGTGGTTAAGTCTCACATGATGTAGGATGTTGGATGTTTCAATGGTAGCACTTGGTATTGATTTATTAGTACTCCAGGAACTTGCGAATATGATGGACTGAAGCGAGTTAAGGAAGAAGCCGATGCGGTTCTTGGATCACAATTTTTTTGGTCTATGCTGCATTTTTTAATCCTCGGTGATTTTGCTTACTGACCAGGGCTCTGATTTCTCTTAGATTTCATTCTTTTCTCCTTTTCTATTCTAAGCTCCCATTCCTTCTCGTGGTAGCAACTCTAGGTGCTCTCGTGTTTGCCAGACCCGTGAAAAAAAGGTTGCTATCACATGTTGTGGAATTCTATCACCATTTTGTTTGGCAAGAAAATCACGACTCAATTCTTGCATTGGAGGATGAATTTAGGTTGGTCAGAGCATACAAAGAAGATGAAGAGATTGAAGAAACATTCGGGGTATAATTGTGGTGCTATGTAGAAGGATAAAGAAAAATTAAAATACTATAAAAAGGTGATTAACTTTAATTTAAAAATATCCAAAGTATGTGTTTGTTTTTACTAATGAAAAAAAGAAAATCAACATTGATAAAGTAAAAACAAATTACCATCAAATCTATAGTGAAATTGGTCATTGGATAATTTCCATATGTTGAATATGAAATTTCCTATGTATACCCAAATTAAATCTCAATGTCAAAGTACCAACCTCCCTAACCTTTTAACTCATAACAAATATAATAATCTTGAAATACTTCTCTTAAAGAAATCCAAATAATTTCTTAATTTTAATGGACATTAACCATCATTATCATAATTATAATTATATTTAGAAATATAATATAATGTTTAAATTAATATATAAAATTACAACTTCAATTTTTAAATTGATAATTGGAATATCACTTTGACCAGCTCAATTATTTTTTTAAATTTAATTTAAGAATATGTGATAAGCCTACGCGGATGCTCACAACTACTCTATCTATATTAAAATAACTTACACTATATTACGTTTAAAGTATGTAAAAACACTAATCTTAAAAAAAGTTAACTAATAATTTATAATTCATTTTTTTCTTTTGTTATGGGAAGAAAAGAAATAAAAAAAATTAGTATTTAGCAGGTAGGGTAGGATATATATATCTTTGTGGAGACTTTAGAAGTCAAATTTGTAAGTTTTAAACCTGGGAAGTAAAGAAATGCATATAGATTCTTAAGCAATACATAAATTAATCAATGGCTCATACACAAAGTACACAGAGATTTTTACCGGAAACCCTCAACCGGGAAAACCTTTCTTATTTTCATTATATCGAATTTCACCATTCACCATACAATATATACAATGTTTTTAGGTATTCCGTAGATACCAAAACCCTAATCCCTTAATCCGGGATTAATTTACTAATCAACTAAAAATAGCAAAATCCGCTAAAAATAACAAAAACCACCAAAAAAAAAAAATTCAGGGCACTGCCCCGGGCTACCGCCTGGTGCCGAACGCTGTGTGTAACCAGGGGGGGGCATACCTCCCCCCCCCTGGGACCCCCCTAGGAAAGCACCCAGCGCACACGACAGAGCTCTAGGTGAAGGGATCATCAGACACAGTTGTCGTATCTGACGCACCCACACACACACACATGCAAAGAATATAACACACACCCAACATTCTCCCACTTGTTGTTTTCTTTGCATCCAGGGGTCCAGGGGATTATATAGTCAACAATCCAGGGCAA
>ML799961.1:102169-122616 GCA_009831015.1 Picea engelmannii | reverse complement strand
GGCACCGTTAAATTTGACGTGAAAATTTTCGGCCGAATAATATTTCGGCCGAAAGTAATATTTGTTCGGCCGAAAAATTGCCACTAGAAATTTTGGAGACCCGATTGTCACGAAAGTGTTACCCAGCTTCATGATTTTACCCACAACTCTTTTCACAATGATACAAACATCCATTGATTCTATTGCTTCAATTATACAAATATTTTCACAGTGATAGAAACATCCATAGAACCTACACACCTATATTGGTCCATATACACACCTACCATATACATATATACATGCGAGGAAGAACAACCTATTATATGTGCTAATACATGTCCATCCACAATAGTATGTGACAAACTTGGAGACAAATAATAAAAAACAATTATGAAATTGAATCCCATTTTGAAACCAAATGGGTGTTCTATAATTGGTATGTAACTATACTTATGGAATGTATGATAGACATGCAATACTACACAATATTTCTTTTCTTACACTGTATTTCTTTCACATAGAAATATACAACTCTTTTCACAATGATACAAACATCCATTGATTCTATTGCTTCAATTATACAAATATTTTCACAATGATAGAAACATCCATAGAAACTACACACCTATATTGGTTTATATACACACCTACCATATACATATATACATGTGAGGAAGAACAACCTATTATATGTGATAATGCATGAGCATCCACAATAGTATGTGACAAATTGGGAGACAAATAATTACAAACAATTATGAAATTCAATCCCATTTTGAAACCAAATGGGTAAGCTCTGTAATTAGTATGTAACTATACTTATGGAATGTATGATAAACATGTAATATCAAAAAATATTTCTTTTCTAACTCTGTTTTTTTCACATAGAAATATACAACTTCTTTCTCAATAATACAAACATCCATTAATTCTATTGCTTGAATTATACAAATATTTTCACAATGATAGAAACATCCATTCAGAATTATACAAATCTTTTCACAATGATACAAATATCCATTGACTCTATTTTTATTGCTTGAATTTCACTTAAAAGATTATGGACAAATGATTTGTGGTGTGTACACCTTGAGTTTAATTGTATGAGTAGCTTGGGAGGGATGGTGTTTTTTTAATCCTCCTTTGATTTTTTTATGTATTAATGGTGTGATGAATTTAAATCAGCATTATCAATATCATGTTTTTGAAAATATCTTCGAGGGTTTGGAAAAGAAAATACAGAAACATCAAAGTCGACAAAATTAACATATCGATTTTTTTTTGAAAAATATCGGTCAGAAAATATCGTCGACCTTTTAAAATACGATAATATCACGATGTTAATAACACTAGTTGCAAACCCCACATGATCATGTTGATTTTAATAAGATGTTAACACTAGTTGTAAACCCCACATGATCATGTTGATTTTAATAAGATGTTAACACTAGTTGTAAACCCCACATGATCATGTTGATTTTAATAAGATGTTTGTTTATGATGCTTTCCTTGATGGTTTTTGGATAATAAGTTAATGGTTCAATATGATTGCAAATGCACTACATGTATAAGGTAATAAAGGAAAAGATGTTTTATTTTCAAGTTCACAAATGGACTGTGACCTATTAAATATTTTACAAGAAAGAAAAATCCTACTCAAGATTGTGTTTTGTAGGACCTATAAAATCTTTTACAAGAAAGAAAAATCCTAGTCAAGATTGTGTTATGTGGACATGATTTTTTTTTTTTTTTTTAATGCATTAACAACATTTTATAAACACATCCATCATTAGAATATGAAAATTAACATTCACATTATGGTATGAATAATTTCTTAAGATTAACATAGTCTTAGTCTTTCCTATTATGAAGAAACATGTCCAATTAACACAATTAATAAATAGTAATAATGAGCACGAAGAGAATAAAAAATAAGAAAATACAAGTAGTAAAATGGTATAACACCAAATTTGTTTTTACTACCAATCATCTATCTTGCTAAATATAGTGTTGGTTCGTGGAATAGTGCATTTAGTCCAATTAACACAATTAATAAATAGTAATAATGAACACGAAGAGATTAAAAAATAAGAAAATACAAGTAGTAAAATGGTATAACACCAAATTTGTTTTTACTACCAACCATCTATCTTGCTAAATATAGTGTTGGTTCGTGGAATAAGCATACTTCTTGCATCTTTCGAAGTAAATGAAGCTTCGTGGAATATTATATAAATATCAAAACAACACAAGCTCGAGGTTATCGTTAACAAATTAAAATAATCATGTTGAAATCCAACCATGTTGATGATTGCAATTTGCAGCGGTTATTATCCAATCACTTGTAATTCTTAATTGCAATCACTGGTAGGGAAATACTTTTGAAGGAGAAATAAGCATCAAAGGTAATCCAAAAATTGCAATTTTTCTTTTAAAACTTGGAAAGCTCATACATCAATTCCATTTATCCAACAAGGGCTAAGCAATTTCATTTCCTAGAGAACTCTAGGAAATAATAATATGAGATTAAATAAACAATTTCATTTCAATCTAAGAGACATCTAGGAAATAACAATGTCAGATGAAATGTAGCCATGCAATCTTCTGTGATCCATTATGAAGTGTTTTATGGATGTTTCACACAACATGAATAATATATTAGTTACCCAAGATAAAATAATTTTTAGTAGGGATCGTAACTACACATTACAATAATGAACCATGCATTTCATCTAAGGAAATGCCACAAGAGAAAACAATATGATTTATCTCTCGAGGTTATATCATGTGTCTGTTATCATCATTTGAATCCAATGGTTAAAAACCATAAGAAAAATATGTGTATCAACCAAGGTAATGATGTGTTTCCCCTTTAGGAGCTAATACATATCATCTTGTTGAAACAATGTGATAAGTGACTAGTCTATATTGTTTATCTTGAGGGGTGTATTTTTTGAATTGTATTTCTATTGCTAACCTCTTTAAGGAAAATCAAATAAATGGATAAGTTGCAATAACGTATCAAGTGATGCACATTACTATGTGGGGCCTCTAGAAAGATGCAAGTGCTAAAGACATACTAAAATATCAAAATCACACTATGTGGAGGAGTGAAGAAACACATCAACATATGAAGTGGTGAGTTTATCCTTGTTGGAGCTTAGAAAATCAAAGAAAATTCCCATGTAAGAAAATCACATGAAGTGAGTAGGTGCAACAACACATCAAGGAACTCAGTGATGTGTTTTTCCCTGAGTGCCATCAAACCCAATAAAGACTAAGAAAATTCCTAGTAAATAAACTTACATGAGTGGATATGTTGTAACAACATGCCAAGACACCAAGTTATGATTCTAGAAAATTGAAGGAGGGCGAGATAAATTTTGTCACAGATGACTTAGAGTTTGTATCCATAATACATGCATTAAACAAGTGGAGTCATTACCTTATGGGAAGAAAAAATGAATTGAGGACAAACCATATGGGTCTAAAATATTTGTTTGAACAACCAACACTACATGACAAAAAAACTAGATGGCTGGAATTTATTAGTGAATACAAATTTGGAATTAAACACATAAAGATAAAATAGAACAAGGTGGTTCATGCACTCAGTAGAAGGGTGCATAAAATGCATGCTACAACCATTAGTATGTACATGAAAGATTTAAAAGATACAATTCTAGAGGTTGTAACAATAGACCAACATTATGTGCAAGTTAAAGAAATATTACAACATAATAACCTAAAAGAAAAACATATGGATGACTAGCTGGAAGATGATGGAATCCTCTTATTCGAGAACAAAGTTTATGTTCCTAATTCTCAGGAATTGAGAAATTTGATTTTAAAGGAGATGCACAATGTGCCATACAGTGGACATCCAAGATACCAGAAAATTGTTATAGTTGTAAGAGGCCAATATTTTTGGCCTATTATGAAGAAATATGTTACTGATTATTTGGCTAGATGCATGGAATGTTAGAAGGTAAATTATGAGCACAGACATCCCATGATATTTTTACAACCATTTCTCATTCCTAAATGGAAATGGGAAGTTGTTACTATCGATTTCATTACGAAATTTCCTTGGAAAAAAAGGCAACATGATTCCATGATGGTAGTGGTGGAAAAGCTTACAGAGGCTAACATTTCATTCTTGTGAAAGTAATTCATAAGATAACCAATATTACATAAATTTATATGTAAGATATTTCTAAGTTACATGGTGTACCTAAGACAATAGTGTCAGGCCAATATCCCAAGCTCACTTCCAATTTTTGGAAGGGGTTATCTAAAGGATTTGAGACCAATTTGAATTTCAGTACAATGTATCACCCAAATTCAAATGGGAAGACATAGAGAATTAATTAGATAATTGAATATATGTTGATCTAATGAATTTAATGGACAAGCCTTTTAGGTGGGAGGACTATATCCATTTAATTGAATTTGCATAAAATAATGGGTATCAATAATCATTGAATATTAGCCCATTTGAAGCATTATGTGGTAGAAAATGCAACACACCAGTAAGTTGGGATAACCCAATAGACATAACCGTGAATGAGAGAAAATTGTTAAGAGAAATGGAAGAACAAATGGTAAATATCAAAAATAATTTGAAAGTTTCACAAGATAGGAAGAATAGATATGTCGATAAAAGAAGAACACACAAAAAATTCATAGTAATAGAGAATATGTTTTTAAGAATTGAGAAGCTCGTTGAAATTGAGAATTTTCCTGAAGTTGGAAGTGAGATATGGTGGCCCTTTTGAGGTCTTAGAAAATATAGGGAAAATTGCATATGTTATAGCATTACTTGCATCCATGAGAATTCATAACATGTTCCATGTGTCCTTATTAAAAAGGTATGTATCTGATCCTAATCATGTGATTGATTGGAATGTGATTTAGGTGGAACATGAAGGGGATTTCTAGGTAGAACTATTGCACATCCTGGACTGGAAAATTGAAGTTCTCAGGAAAAAATCCATTGGCTTTGTAAGGTTCAATGGACCTACTATAGTCCTGAATATGGTACATGGGGGCACAAGGAAGACATAAATGAAGAATACTCGCAATGTTTTGCAAAAATTGAATAAAATTGAATGTACATTTGTACATAAGAGAATGAAGACTCCATTTGGTCAACTAGAGTTCATGGAGCCACAAATATGAGATTTATTTTCCAACCAATGTGTAGGTTGAGGGGTAAAGAGAGTTGTTGGTTGGAATTTCTATGAGAGTCATTTTAAGTTGCGGAGTTAGAAAGTATTATGATGTAATGTTTATATGTGTGTGTGTGTGTGAACTTATATCGTTATGTGCACTAGGGACAATGCAGGTTGTACATGGTAAGGGAATGTAATATCCCTATTTTCAAACTCCAAACTAGCAATGTATATTGTATACATAGTATATGGTTGAGAGCCAAGTGATGTATATTGTAAATATAGTATATGTCTGAGAGACAAAGCGATGTAATATATAAATGGTGTAAATTGAATATAATAAATAAAATGTATCGCCAACTGCAGATGGACACATACAAATATTTTGGGGATAAGTATCCACAAGAGAGGGAAGGGGTCCAAGGGGAAGATTTTGCCCATGTTTATTAAACCCAAACTATTTCTTTCTAAATTATCCTTACAATGAACTTTCCATTAGTCATTGAGTGTTCTGTATCCCAAACATTGAATTTATGTATGAGATCTGGTGTGAGAGTCACTTCCCATAGTTATTGAGAGAATGGGGGATGAGTGCAATCAACTTGGAGAAGAGTGCAAGTCAAGAAAGCAATAGAAAGAGAGGAAATTCGTATGGGTAGTAGACCATAATTACACATTCACATTTTTTGATGGAGAACTATTTTTACATGGATTTTTCTGGACAATAAAAAGTTCAGAGTGTTGAATCTTAAAGATAGTTGTTGTGGGAAAGTTTGGAAGTTGTTTGGAGCTAAATATTCATGGAGAAAGACGTTGTTCTCCTAGGAGTACCGTACTTTTCGAAAGTCTCGAAGGAAGCACATGTTTTGTTGATGCGAGAATTTGTGTTGCAGTTGTAGAATTCTCGATCTCCCAGCAAATAGAATTCTTGTCCAACCATTGTTGGAATACCTTAAGGGAAGTGGAAAGGCCTGAGGGTATTTGAGTAGTGAATCAAGATTATATCCCTTGGGATGTACAAGTTGAGGGGAAGAGAGTTGAGGGACTAGAATGAGCTATGAGCTTGACTGTTGAGAGTGGGACATTAGCCAGCGTTGGGGAGCACATTCTCTTGTGGATTTGTACCCCCAACTAGGGGGTGACTTGTTGTTGAGAACTATAAAAAAGGTCTACCGATGGGAGGAACATCTGTCCTTTGCAGTGGGTTGCATACTTTCATAAGATCATTTTTCTTATTTGTTGTGTTCATTTATGTTAAATGTTGATGTAGTTGTGCAATTTAATCTCAGTTATCTTAGTTAAATTCTAGTTTTCATGATCAAAATGATGCATTCAAATATCTACTTATGTGGTTGAATTTTGTTGTATGTTGTTAAGTTGTTATTGTGCCCAGTTATAGTTGTTATGCTATGTGTTATTTTCTGCATATATATTTGGTATCATGAATTTTTATTGGGTCGTTTTAGCAGTGACGTTACCCATTTGGGGGTTGGGTATGTTAGAAAGAGTGTTTTTTGTTTTGAGAGAGAGAGAGAGAGAGAGAGAGTATTTATTATCACGGAATTGGTTTTCCTTAATTATTAAATAATAAGATCCTACTAATTCTTAAGTATTTTTTTTTTATAAGTTAGAGTTTGCATTGAATCTTATTAAAAATTTACAACTGAATGTTGATCTTAATCATACGTGGTAGTAGTGCCCTTCTGGGAAACCACTGCTGCCATTTGTCCAAAAAATAATGTCAATCCTAATCATACATGGAAGTGATTCCCTTCTGGGAAACCACCACTGCCATTTGTCCAAAAAATAGTATTGTTCCATGCAAAAAGAGGCATCGATGCCACACAGGGAGAAGTGCTAATAGCTAGATTTAAACATAAGGAAAAATGTAGGCCAACCTTCCATGGATGCTGAGAAATGAAAGAGGATAGAAAGTTGAAACATGGAAACAATTAAAAACATGATCTGAGCCTTGGCCCGATGTAGACCTGATGGGCCTGTGATTTTCCCTTGTTGCAGTCCGCTATAGCTTGTAGGAGGTCCTAAATGAAGGAAATCAGAGTGTCCACACAGCGCTAGCATTATGCATCCTTATTCTGCATGTCAAGCATAACTGACTTGACCTCCCCCAAGTCACTTTTGTGGTCACTTAGAGTGTCCATGACCGCTGCTCAATCATCACACTTGTCACAAACGGGGAGGAGGTGGGGGGACAACAGAGAGTCGGAAGAGGAGGAGGGAGAGAAGGTGAGAATGGAGGTCATGGTGGGGGGGTGCAAAAAGGGGGAGGGAGGAGGTGGAGGTTGTTGAGGTGGGAAGGGGGGGGATGTGTGAAACCCAACGAGTTTCTGAGGGTATCAAACCACTCGATTCTACAGGTGAAGGGGCTCGAGAGAGGGGAGAGGTTACGAGTGGTCTCATGGAGTGGTTGAGTGGGGATAGGTGCAGAAAAAAGAGCCAAGATGGGGAGGTATCCAGCTTCAAGAGGAGGGTCGTGGGTGGGCGACTCCCTTCCCCTGGCCGCATGCCAGGTGACACCTCTTTTGGCCTTGCCTCTAAGGTGGGGCATGACAATAGAAAACAATGGCCTGGGTTAGAAGGAATAGAGGATTCACAAACTAGGAGAGGAGAAGCACCATCTTGAATTCCTGGAATTCGTGTGGAGTTTGCACCAGAGGAGAAACATGGGCCCAAAGAAAATGAGAACCAGGGAAATTTGGTCGTGAAGACAGGGAGGGGGAGAATGAGGTTCAGTGCACCCGAAATTAGCTTTAGGAAAGCCAGTTTGGAGGAGTAGATGTGAAAGAGGGAGAATATCACATGATGCCATGAAGACTCCCACGCAACAGAGCTTCCAAATCGCACGAGAGACTAGTTTCGAATGGAGTTTGGAAGGTGGCATCGGTAGATTTAAATCCATGAGGTGACAGAAGTGGGGGGACATGACTGATCAGACGCTAGGTGGCTAGCTGCCTGGCCAGGTGGCCTCCCCATGGTTTGTTCATAGATTGGGCTCAGAAGCACCCCATTTGGGGGTCGATCCTTGGTGTTAGCTATGTTCCTATAGTAAATGACCGTGGGATGGGAAGGATTATAGGTGGGGGAGCACGAGAAGACTACTTCCTCCAACTGGACTCCAAAATTTTCCAGCAAATCGACAACTTGGTTTTCCATTCTTCGTACATGAGAAGGAAGGATTACCTAATGAGGTTGGAGGGTGGATTTGATTATGAGAAGCCCATTCATAAGTCTCCATCTTGGAGAATTTTTCTCCGAGTCTGCCTCATTAAGGAGATGGGAGTGGAGATTTATGACAATTTGTGAGTCACCTTCCATGATGACGGGGAAAATCTCTTGTTTTATGGTCACTTGTAGACCATAAAGAAGGCCCCATATTTCTACAACTTTGTTGGTGTTGTGCCCAAGAGTTCATGCCATGATGTGGAGGATTTACCCTTTGTTTTTGTGGATGAATGCTCCGTAGCCTATAGGTCTCAGATTCCCTTTGGAGGCCCAATCAAAATTTAGTTTGTAGCAGCCTATAGGTTGAGCTTCCCATTGAGTGGGGATAAGATTACGACTGGAAATGATAGGAGGGCTGGTGGAGGTAGGGTGGATATTGAATTTCCAGGCACTAAGGATGTGACGCTCATTTAGTGGGCAGTTTAAATCCTAATCCATCCAGCGATGCAAATATATTGTTTCATTGATGTTGGAGTGGATTGTAGTCCAGAATTCTTGCTAGGTCCTGGTAGCTGATTTAAAGATTCGTTTGTTCCTTTCTTTCCATATTTTCCAGAGAATGAATCCTGGTAACAACAACCATATTTTGTTGAGGATGGGGGATTGAAAAATCAAGCTTCGCCATCCTGCTATAGTTTCCTGAAGCCCTGTGTGGTTCCTGTCCGTGGTTCTCATTATGCTGGTGTTGCGATCCCAAATGAATGAACTATAGGTGCACATGTTTATGAGATAATTTTGAGTTTCCTCCTCTGAGCCGCATAACTGACACCAAGAAGGACCTATGAAACCCCTTTTCTTTAAGTTGTCCCAGGTGAGAATGTTGTTGTGCGCAACTAGCCAGAGGAAGGTGTTGATTTTTGGCCAGGATTTTGCTTCCCATATCTTGCCCCAAACCTCTTCTTGAAGTAAGGATTTGTGACCTTCTCTTAGGTGGTAAGCTTATTGAATGTTGAAGGTGTCTGTGGTGGAGTGTCCCCATTTGAGGATGTCATCCCCTTGTTGAATTAAAATTTTCCTTGAATCGAGATGTTCCTATAGAGGTTGGAGATTGAAATATCTGGGGATATCCAGGACCTCGTGGGAGTTCTTCCAGGTGCACCAGATTTCCCTTGGGGCATTTGGGTTCAAGAAATTCGACACTTTTTGGAGTCCTTATTAAGTCAGGAAGGGGATGAAGGTGTTGAGATTCATATCTGTGTTCAAGGCTTGGAGTTGTGTCACTCCAAAAGAGAGTCGAAGACCCACTCTACAATTCCCAAATTGAATGATTTGTGATGAGTCCCCAATTATTCCTAGCCACGTTCCAGATGAGCGATCCTGGGCTCTGGCCACTCCACCTAATGAGCTCTCTTTCCAGGATTGTGAGAGTGTGTTTTTTCCTCCAAAGACGTGTCCAAAGGTCTTTGGGTCTCTTTAACCATCTCCACCAAATTTTATCACTGAGGACCTTGTTGAGTATGGCTAGGTCTCAAGCGCTGAGGCCCCCTGCTTTCTTTGGATTATAGACTTTTTGCTAGCTTACCAGGGTGATTTTGCACCCTTCTTTGGTGTTGTTCTAGATAAATCTTTGTTGAATATTTCTTAAGGTGTTAAGGATAAAATTTGGGGTCGCCAGGGCTGAGAAAGCATAGACAGGGAAGGCTTGTAGTACTGATTTGAGGAGGATGAGGCGACTAGACAGATTGAGGGATCATAATATCCAAAGGGAACGTTTCTTGCGAAAGCTGGATAACAAGGAGTCCCAGGATGAATTTCTTAGCAGGTTATCAATAAGGGGGATACCCAGGTATACAAAGGGGAGAATACTATGAGTAAATCACAGGATTTGAGTGAGGTGGTTTTGGATCTCAATTGGCATGTTGAAGAAGAATACTTGGGATTTGGTCATATTCACCTCCATGCCTAAATCCTCACAAAAGAGGTCAATGATAGATCTGAAGCGTAGGGCTTCTATGGTTGTAGAAACTACCATTAGAAGTATGTCATCCATGAATTGGCTGTGAGAGATGGGGGGAGAGATTCCATGTGGGGTGAGGCCAGAGAGGGACTTATCTATGATGGTTGCTTTGATAGTGCGACTTAGCCCCTCTTCCATAAGGATGAAAAGGAAGGGCGAGAGAGAGTCCCCTTGCCTTATTCCTCTTGAGGGGGAGAAAGGTTTTGAGGGGACGCCATTGATGAGGATGGAAAATAAGGTGGAAGAGGTGAGGTTGAAAATCCAGGAGACCTAATTGGGATCAAAGTCGAAGGCGAGGAGAGTTGAAATTAAATATCTCCATCTTAACTTATCAAAAGATTTAGAGAGATCCAGTTTTAGGAGCATACCTTGAGTTTTGGTTGAGTGTAGCAAGTGGATTACTTCGTGAGCTAGGATGACATTGTCCAAGATTTGTCTGCCCTCCACATATCTAGATTGTTCTAAAGAGATTATGAATGATAGAATGGGTTTGAGCCATGTTGCAATTATCTTCGTTAGGAGTTTGTAGATGACATTGAATAGGGCAATGGACTGGAAGTGCGAGCGGGAGGTGGTGTTTTTTTATTTAGGTATGAGGGTAAGAAAGGTTGCATTGAGGGCTTGGAGAACCTACCTAAATCTTCTAGATTCCTCGATGATTTCCCAAACATATTCGCGGATGATGCCCCAACAATAGTGGAAGAAATCAGAAGTGAACCCATCCAGCCTAGGAGCCTTGCCCAACGAGGTATCCTTGAGAGATTGGTCGACCTCCTCCTGAGTAATCGGTCTCACGAGTGCCTTGTTCTACTCTTTGGTGACCTCCTTGGGAATGTTCTTAAGGATAGAGTCAATAGCCCGCGAGTGATCTACTGGGGTTTCTACTAGAAGATTTTTGTAGTAAGAGAGCATTTCCTTTTCTATATCTATGTGTTGTTGAATTTCTATTCCTTGTTCTAAGACTAGGTGAGTGATGTGATTTATTTGGTGATGGTGAACCATGGATCTGTGGAAAAATTTGGTGTTTTTTCCCCCCTCTTTTATCCATTGGATGCGGGATTTTTTCCTCCAAAGTATCTCTTCCTACACCCTTCTTTCTACAATCTGGTTGTTTAGTAGAGTTTCCTACTTCTTTAGGGATTCCATAAGGCCTTGATATCTGATTTGTTGTTGGAGGATTTGTATTTGTTGATTGAGACTTTCCTATGCTTGAAATATGTCGCCAAAGGTGGACTTATTCCAAGATTTTCGATGTTGTTTGAGGTTTTTTATCCTCTGTTGGAAATGGTACATCAGGGTCCCTATTTGGATGGTCGCTTCTTCCCACCATTGCTTGATGTTTGCTTGGAAATATGGGTGTGTCAACTATAATTTTTCAAAGCGAAAGTGTTTTCTACCTGGGGTTCCACCGATATTAATAGTCAATAGAATTGGCCAGTGGTACAACCCCGGGGTGTCAATGACTGTGGCATTCCAAGCGAGGCCATCCATCATTATGGCTTCTGAAAGGAGGAACTAGTATAGTATGTTGGAGACATGCTGAGCCCCCAAGCATCTGTTGGACCATGTGAAGGGCCCATTGTCTATTCCAACATCAATGAGTTTCAGAAGGCCAATGGTGCGATTGAAAATCTCACTATCATTTCCCAAAGTGCGTGTGCCCCCCTTTTCTTCCTCCAGACATGTGATCATGTTTAAGTCTCCCCCGAGGATCCATCTTTGGGAGTTAATGTGGTTGGCTATCCAGTCCAAGTGATGAAGGAAGGCTTCCTTGTCTCTTGGTCGAGGGGGTCCATAGAAATTTATGATGTAGCCTTGTTTGTTCGAGCCAATAAGGCAAAAGGAGGTTGTGATCGTCCATTTAGAGGTGAAAAAACCATCAAGTAAAACTGTGGTTGGATTCCAAATCATCGCTAGGCCACTGAATACCCCCCTGGCATCCACTTCCACATGCTTTGATTGCTTCCAATGTTTTTGAAGAGTAGAAAAAGATTCCTCTCCTGCACACTTTGTTTCCTGCAGAAGAGGTATTTCTAGTTGTTCCTTATTGATTCTTTCTTTGAGAAAACTTTGTTTTGTTTTTGCATTAAGGCCCTTTATATTCCAAGATAGCATCTTCATGAGGATGATGGGGGTTGGAGGGGAGGGAAATTGTTTGAGATCAAATGAATTTGACCTGAGTTGACGATAAAATTACCAACATCTTGAATAAGTTAGTGTTTTGGTTTTTTGCCTCTCTTTTTCTCGTCTTTTGTGGGTTTGCATTGTTCCTTTGAGGTGCCTTTTTGTATTCCAAGATTCCTACTGGCTCAGGTTGATCCTCCTACCGAAGAGTTGAGAAATAATTTGTGTACTTTATGCAATTGATTTGCTGGTATGGTATACAGTTGTTGCTTGCGGTAGGCTTGCTCCAGATGTGCCATATCTATACCTGCTAGCTCTTGATCCTCCAGGTCCATGTCTGGATCTCCCATTTCCAGTCCCATATTTGTAGGAAGGGAAGTCTCTGTGGTTGGTGGTTGCAAAGAAGCTGGGGCAGGGGGGTCAATATTGATTGAGTTTTGGTTGGTCGTAGAGGTTGTCAGAGGGTCGGTGGTATTCGATGGGGTTTGAAGGGCTTCAAAGGAATTCCTGGTTGGGGGTCTTGGGGGCCTGGGGGTGGGATTTATTAACTTGATGTCTACACTGACCCGTGACTTAGGTGAAACCATCCTTGGGTTTGTTAGGGTCTTCCGGAGAAGGTTTTGTAGGGTTATTTAAAGGGAATTTGAGGAAGAGATGACAATGCTCGTGGAATTTACGACAACGAAAGGGGATGCACTCATAATATATGGTTTGGGACCATTCATCATTTGGTAATCCATGGCAATGGATTTGGGGAGGGGTTTGGATATGTTCAAATAGACACAAATGTGGGCATAAGCAGTGCACCTTCGTTGTCTTGTCACCTGCAAGGCTTTGACGTAGATTCCAATGGTGTTACCGATTCCTGCAAGGATCTCTTCCAGCAAAAAATCCTGTGGGAGTGAGTATAGTCTCAACCAAACCAAAGCGTGGGTGAAGTCTTCCTTTTTGGGGTTGAATCTCTCCATAGAAGTGGAGAAAAAGGCCTGTCGAGTTGTAGAAGTACGAACCTCCTTCAAATATTTGATTTTTGTCCTCAAGTTTATGCAATATGATTGTAAAGAATCCTTTTGATCCAAGTTGGAGGTCATAGTGACCCTTGGGCCTCCACCAGTGCTGAATCCATTTGACAAGGTATTTTTCTGAAGGCCATAGCCCCAAGAATTTCCCTATCAGGGAGTAATCCCTCATGCATTTTTTCTGATCTTCTATTCTTAGAGAGTTGATGATATATTTAGGAGTGAATGAGGCTTGCAGGATGCATTTGTTGGGTTCCCAAGTGCGATTTTTTTTGGGTGACTGGCTTCTGCACCGATTTCCATCGGCTTCTCCTTCGACATTTCCTCCTCCCAGATTATCTGTTGCATGTCCTCCGGGAGTTCGAAGGTCGATCATTTGGAGTGGTTGGAGCCATGCTCCTTGCCAGTGACAGAGCTATAGGAGGGGTTCGAGATCCCCCCTCCCTCGGCCTCCATGGCCGCGATAGTAGGAGAGAGAGAGGAGAGTTTTGAGGCTGAAACCCTAAACAAAGAGTGCTCTCACGGATATCGACACTTGGTTTTTTCTTTCTTTTTTTCTTTTTTTTTTCTACTAATTCTTAATTCTTATTATCCATATTAAAAATATTTGGGTCGATTCACATTTAAACCAAAGTCATAGGGACATCCACCTTTCCCCATACAATAAACTTGGATCACTCTTAAGGTCTGATAGACCAATTCAGTCTTAGTGGGCGTTAATCATCATAATCATCATAATCATCATCATTTTACAAAATTAACACATTATCAATAATCTCTAATTGTATTATATTTTATTTTTAAAAAATCAACACATTACCAATAATCTTTAATTATATTATATTTATAAAAATAGATAAATTTAAAATTGATATTAATTTATTATTCATCAATTAAACCAATGAAGTTAAAATGGATTTATGAGAACAAACAATATTTAAATATATTATATTTAGAAAAATAGATAAATTTAAAATTGATATTAATTTATTATTCATCAATTAAACTAATGAAGTTGAAAATTTTGACTTATATTTATTAAATTTGTAATCCAAAACAAACCATATTTATACAAAATTAGCACATTATCATTAATGTTTAATTGTATTATACTTTATTTTTACAAAATTAACACATTTTTTTAAATAAAAAAATTGGTAATTCCTATTAATGAGTTGTCACTATACAAAAATGATACATGTCACTTGCCTGCCACCTGTTCCGTCAAACTAGAGGAAACCGAAACATGTGGTCACCTATTATGCATTCAGACAAAAAATGGCACCCACCACATGCCCTACCAATTTGTTGGAAACCAGAGCAGGTGGCGGATGGTAGTGTTGACAGAATTGCCTCTGTAAACTAAGAAAACTAATAAAATGTGAAAATTAAAGCTAGGTAATAAATGAATAGAGTACTAGACCAGGTTAACATGAGTAAATTTCCATCATCGTGCCAATGATGCTCAAAGAACTATGAATATTTAGAAATTAGAGGGGATGTGAGAACCATGGAACCTATTGTCCGGAGCATCACTATAAAGGATGTCATTGCTGGGCTTGAGCACGTAGGGTTGCGTGCAGATCGGACACCTCTTCTTGGTTGATGAATTCGAAAAGGCATAGAATAACATGTCGATGCGGCTGTTGATGAGGGCGTGTCGATGGATTTGGTTTTCCATATAACCTCTGATGTCAAAAATAATCTCCAACTTCTCCAGGTTGAAGACGCTGGGTGGATTTTGGTTGCAATCATCAACTGGATTCAGTGGTGGAGGCATAGTGGTGGGTAACTCCTCTTGAATAATACAAGTGGTGTCATCCATGGCCACCACTCTTCCTGTAATAACCACACTGGTGTCAGGGAGAATATGGGCGTCCATAACTGTGTGGAGGAGGGACTTTGGTGGAACCTGAATTGGTTCCTCTGGGAATTCCTCCTGAACTATGAAAGTGGTGCCATCCATGGTTGCCTCTGTTCCTGTAACAAGAACACTAGTGTTGGGGCGCAAGTAGTCATCCAGAATCTTGTAGAGGAGGGATTCCAATGGAACCTGAATTGGTTCCTCTTAGAATTCCTCCTCCATGAAATCCATTGGAGGTGTATGCGGCCAGGTGATTCGTTGATTCTGGGAAATTGACATATCTCTCTTCAAATTGTGCAGGCATCTCTGCCTAGCTGCATGATTGTATCAGGTAGGACCTCTCCTCCGATTTCCTCTCTCTCTCTTTCTTAGCATGGTGGAGCCTAGGTGGCAAAGAAACAATTGGACCAAAAAAAAAAGAACCGACTATACCAAAACCAAATTCTAGGGCATAGCAAGTAGACATAGCGCTGAGTTGAAGTGGTGAATTCCATGGCCAAGATGGATAGTTAACCGAGGGGAGAACATGACTGCTTTGCTACCAACCATACTCAACATTACCCTCTTGCAATTAATCATCGAGGCCTCCATTAATCTGGCATGGAGGAGCTGTCCTCCCTTCCTTTGCAAGATTTTATGGTCACCCTCCATCCAAGAATGGGGTTTGGGGTGGCAGTTGGCCATACTTATGGTGAATTTCATGGGAGGGTTGCGTGGCCTACCTTGGACTACGTGGCACCCCATTCGGGGCAAGATAGTCTCTTCAGGCGAGATCCAGATAACGACCCAATAACATGGTTAGTGGAGAGATTTGAGTGTTCCATTGGATTAACTCTGTAGATCCTAGTTATTTTCAGGAATCAAACTAATTAAAAGTTTTCTAAAATCTCCTAAAGTTTTCTAAAATCTCCTACTTAAATGACTAAAATTTCATTTACAATTTCTTTCATGATTTTATTATACTTGGAATAAACCAAGAATAAACAGTAACAACATGATAATGATAAAAACAAAAAAAAATGAACAACAACAATAGAATAATGATAAAAATAGCATAATACATACCTCCACCTACAGGTTGGTCTATCTAGTCCCTTTTCTGTCTGATCGTGTTCTTGTTCTTTCCCATACTAAATATTAACCTCCCAACCAACTAGGAACAACCTCTCCAACTCCCTATCTCCAGGAATCCTTATGATTTCTTGGCCCCCAAGCCCAAAATTCCCAGCAGCAACAGTGTCCTGTGAGACTTCCCCAAAACAATTCTTCCAATTTACTCCTCCTCCTCTATCTTTCAGAAATTCAAAAATCCTAAAACAGAAAATGAGATCCCTCTTCTAAGCCCTCCCTTCTTCCTTATGCTCCTCTCTCAAATCCCACTCATTAATTCCCAACAACCTTATCCCCGAATCAATTCCCCAACAACCTTATCCCCCCCATTAATGACTTCACCCACATTTTAATAATAAAATAATAAAAGACTCGTTAATATATTTTAATAATTAATTAAATTTAAATTAAAAACTAAGATAAAATTAATCAATTTGGGCTATTACATACACCCACCCTTCAAGAAAATTTGTCCCAGATTTAGAGATATTTACAATACAAGGGTAACGACAAACTACTCATACATCTGCAACAAATAATCAACATCATCAATTTAAAACACGTATACATACTAGTGTACATGTGAAAGGCATACATGTGTAGCTAACACATACATGATTCGTACATGTACTAATAAAAATAATTATCACACCTAAAGTAATTCTTGTATGTGTCCAATCTAATCAACAAGACCATTCATTTCATAAAAGAAAGTAAACTATTTAAAATGTTTATGAAATTCCTCAATTACAATAATTTAGCACAAGCAACATTTACTTAGATAATTGTAGTTTAGTTAAGTAAATATAAACAAACATATATACATATATTTTTTTTTCAAAAAGAGGAAATCAAGAAATTCTTCTATAAGGTGAAATCACCACACACTCTCAACTACTTCTATTCATCCATCCTCCCTAAATTACCTCCATCTTCCATCCCTGTCCTTCCTCTGTTGCACTATCTTAGAGCATCAACTATATTGACCTAACTCCAAATAGAACCCGTAAGTGGAAGTGTTAACTCTCTTGACCAAGCTTCCCTAGGAGGAAACTCCCAGTCATCATCACACGTCTAGGACATAGTGAGCTAACACCATCCTCCCATGACTCCAGCTTTCAGAGGATACACGGTGGGAAATGCCTCCACCCCTCGTAATAGGACTAGGGTCCACAACCTACCATGGAATATGCAATGGCATTGTATTGCTGGGAATTTTTTCATTATATATTCAGTTTTAGGTAGTCTCGCCACCTAAAAAACCTACACTTGTTTGTACATCATAGAAATGAATTTGAACCAATATAATTTCTCATACAAGATTCATACCATACTGTTTCTTTGTCGATGTTCATGACATCAAGCTTTTATCATCATTATTCTCTGGATATTTCATAGCTTGTTGACCTGCAGATCAGTATATAACAAAAACCCATACATATCCATGAATTATCATCATGTAAATGCATTTAATCATAATTTGAATCCGATATCCACATACCAACAACTTTAAATGTAAAAAATTTCAAGTTAGAAATAGATTGCATAATATCCATCAAAATCCAAATAATGTTAAACATTCATAGAATTAACATTCACATAGGTTCATATGTCTTAAAATTTCAAGTGTATCATTAATAGTTTCACAGTGAACAGAAAATAAAGATGATTAGGCATTAAGTAATTATAGCTACCTAAGTCAAAAGGTGGAATTACATACACCCAACCTTCAGGAAACATATTCCCAAGGTGGTCAAAAGTGAGGGATGATATCTTTGTAAGGTCTCTGCATCCTCCCAAGTAACAGATCCCGAGCTATACTTGTCCCAGTGGACCTTAACTTGGTCTACGAGATGATTCATGAGCTGTCAGAGCCTACAGTCTAGTATGCATAATGGTTTGACCATAAGGGTTCTTTCGTCTGATACCTACAATCGCTTCCAATTTAGTTTATGGGATTCGTCAGCAACATAATGACGTAGAACAGATACATGAAAAACATTATGAGTTTTATGAAAGTGGGGTGGCAGTACAAGATGATAGGCAATGGGTCCAATTCTCTCTTGGATTTTGAACGGTTGTATAAATCAAGGAAAAAACCTTGTCCCCTTCCCGAACCAAATGGTACTCTTATTAGGCTTGATACAAAGGAAAACTTGATCTCCCACTTTAAAACTTCGGTTAGTCCTATGTGCATCAACATAAATTTTGTATCTATCTTTTGCTTCCTTTAGTCGTTGTCTAATCAGAATCACCTATTCCTCCATATCTTGAATCAATTCTGGCCCAACTGTCACTCGGTCTTCTAACCTTTCCCAACTCAACGATGTCAGTAATGGCCTTCCATACAAAGCTTCATAGGGTGGCATTCCAATGGATCTATGAAAACTGTTATTGTAGGGAAACTCTACCAAAGGTAGGTACTTCTCCCAATGGGTTTGATTATCCATAACATACATCCTAAGCATATCTTCCATAACCTGATTTTCTCTCTAAGTTTTCCCATCTGTTCAGGATGATAAGCTATTCTTAATTTCAACTAAGTTCCCAACGTTGACTGCAAACTTGTCCAAAACCTAGATGTGAATCAGGCGTCCCTATCTGAAATGATCTTCTTGGGTAACCTGTGCAAACAGATGACCTCACTTATAAATAGGCATGCAACATCAATGGCATCATAAGTGTCTCTAACTGGAATAAAATGAGCACTCTTGGTCAACTTATCAACTATCACAAGAATGGCATTGTGTCTATGCAATGTGAGCGACAATCCCACAACAAAATCCATAGAAATGATTACCCATTTGGACATAGGAACATCATGCGGTTGTATGAGACCTCTTGGGTGGTGGTGGTTAGCCTTCACTTGTTGATACTGTAGGCACTTGGTGATGAAATGGACTACATCATGCTTCATTTCTACCCATAAGAAAAACGTCTTCATGTCTACGTACATTTTCTTCACACCCATATGTGCACAATAAAGTGCTCTATGGGTTTTCTTAAGTATGATGATTCAAATATCCCCACCTTCGGGAATGTACATCCTTCCTTGATATCTTAATAATCCATATGCTTCCAGGATATATCTGTTGGAAGATTGGTTGTTGTCATTGATGTCAACCCTAGTCATGGGTTTTGGACCGCAAGATTGATGAAGGTATTTGGACATGAAGAAAAATGCGCATGTAGATACAACAACCATGGATGGATAGTATACATCATGTTCTTTCTGGTGGTATGTGTCACGTCACATGGATCCTCATGGTTGAGGAGAAATGGATTTTTGAAGATGACAAAGTGAATTGTACATGTAGGCCCTAAAGATAATTAAAGAAAAGAATTACAAAATAAGAAAGTGTCAGGTCAGCCCTAATGTTAAAAGGACATGACATAAATGGTATAAATAAACATCATTATACATTCATTTGATACAAGTCGAATTTTAGAGGGAATAAGAAGTAAAAGAAGGCCGGATTTCAAGGGAGGATGAAGTCTTTTGGTGATGTGTTCTAAGGTATGTTATTTTCAGGTCATCTTACCATTTTTGCTATAACGTTTTTTCTAGAATGATTCAGATGGTGAAATCCCTATGGTATTGAGAAAACATATCAATGTACCTCTGATAAAAATTTCAGCTCTTGATTCGCTATAATTATGGAGATACACTCTGTGGAAGATAGGGTTTGTGACTAGTCCTAAAGCTAGTCAATAAACAGGTGTTCCAGGTAAAACAATCATAATGTCTTCATATAGAATCCAAATGATGTGGGACCACTTCCATTGGAAAGAGTACGGACTGTAGTTTCTTTTGTGTGAGTTTCAGAATTGGATGTTAAATATTGAGCGCGGGGCATGCTGTACAAGTTGGGTCTTCTGAACAAACCATAATTGAATAAAGTCTACCATTCTTTCTATAACCTCTTTTTGGGGAGGATTCAAGGAGTGAAAATTGGAGGAGTTTCAGAGAATAC